>PVKU01002512.1:86728-223730 GCA_004027475.1 Anoura caudifer | reverse complement strand
GGGGGGTGGTCAGAGCCATGCATAAGGCCAGATAAAGGGGGGGGGCAGATGGCTGGACGAAGGAGGCAGCCAAGGCCCCGAAGGCTGCGGAGTTGTAATCCGAGGGGAAGAAGGTCTGGCCCCGGGGCGGCCGCGTTCAGGTTCCCTCCCCTCCCGTACCTTCTCCTCTTTCCCCTCCACACTTCTCCCCTCCCTTTCTCTGCCTTCTCTCCAACTCCCCTTTTCTCTCCTCCTCTTCTACTCTCCCCTACTCTCCACATTTCTCCCTCCGCTCCCCTCCCGCCAGGGCTCTGGCCGGTCCCAAGCGGAGCTGAGCACCCGTCCGGCTTCCGCGGCTGTCTGCCGGGAGTTAGGCAGCTTCTGCGGCGCGGGGAAGAGGACGGCGGCGGCCTGCGCTGCCCCCTGGCGCCTGAGGACGCGCGCGGCAGCACCACGGACAGCGCCACTCCGGGCCCCGAGGCCCCCGCCGTCTGGGGGCCTGATTCGGCGGCCGGCGGCTCGCGGTGCCCACCGCCCGGGCGTCTCCTCCCCGCCGCTCTCCCACGCCCGTTCCCCAGCGTCTCGGCCTCTCAGTCGGAGTCTGGCCACCGCGCCGAGAGCCCGGGGTCGGGGCTGCGCCTGTGGCGGCCCTGGTGAGGCCCAGGGGTGGCCTCGGACTCAAGCGGGCCCCCATCGGCTGTGCGGGCGCAGAGTCAGTTCTCAGCGCGCCCGGGAGGACGGCCGGGACCTCTAACGCCCGTCCTGGTCCCGGGGTGAAGGTGGCCAGAGGGTGCCGCGTGCCCGCAGGGAAATAACACGGAGACGCGGCGCCCCGGGCTGCTCTCCAGGCCCGATCCACCCCCACCCCAGCCCCACCCACTCGCGCTCTCTCCTCTCACCTCCAAAGGGGCTGGGAGGGGGTGTCCTGAGCTGCGCCTTTTTCCCAGGGCCCGGGGCGGGCAGCCCGCCCTCGCCCCCGCCCGGCCGCCGCGCCGCGGTGGGAAGGTCGCAGCCGCAGCGGCGCAGAGCAGACCCCTCGCAGCGAGGAGAATCGCTGCCCCGCCCCGGCCCATTCAACCGGCCAGGGACGCCGGGTTCCCACCGGCACAAAGCACGCCGGGCCCGCCCCGAGGGCGAGGGGCCCCCAGCTCACCCCCACCCTGGACCCTCTCGGCTTCCCCGGATCCCACCCCCTCCGCACGCGGCGCAGCATCCTCGCCTAAGCCCGCGCTCCGAGGCCCGCTGCTCTAGGAGGCACCGCCCGAGCTGCCCCTGCCCCGCAGCCCGCAGCTCACCCTCGACATTCGAACACCTCCCGTGCACCCGACGCCGAGCCCCGCGGCTCTTGGGGGGACCCCGAGCACCGTCACGCCAGCCCGAGGGCTGCTGGGGTGAAGCCGAGCTCCTCTCGTGGGAGAGTTCACCCCTTCCCACTCGCCAAAGACCGCGGCCAGCTCTGCAGAGCCCCTGTCTCCGGATTTCCGGGACCCACCACGCTCGACAGCCCTCGGAGCGCTGAGCACCCCTTTCGGGGGTCCCACCTGGCACTCGACGGGGAGACTGGGGGTAGGGGATGGGTGGGATTCTCTCTTTGTGCCCAGGAAGGGATTTTAGCCCCTCCTCCCACCAGCTTGAAATTAAAAATAAAAACAGCGCAAATCTGTGAAATGGGTATAAAGAAACTAGGACGGTTCTATTTTGTTCCACGATGCCTACTTCAGTGCATCTTTTTGAACTACAAATACTAACTTGGTATGAAACATTTCTTCTCATTTTGCTCAGAGAGAAAGTGTCATCCCAAGAGGCCGAGGTTGCGGGTTGGGTCCCCATCAGGGCATGCACAAGAATCGACCAAAGAATGCATAAGTGGAACGACAAATGATGTTTTTCTCTGTCTCTAAAATCAATAAAAACATTTTTAAATTCTCATTTTGAGCTGCCCCCTGTCTTGCTCGGGTGCTAAACCCATACTGGTGGTCAGACCGCAGGAAGAGAGTGGCCCGGCCCCCCCACCTGGCGCAGCGGGCCCTCTCCAGCGCAGGCAGGGCCACAGTCCGTGGCCATTTCCCAGAGGCCTGCGCGTCTCCCAACCCTAGGTGTCTGTCTGGGGAGGTGAGGGGTGCGGCTCTAATATGTCTTCTGGGCACCAGGTGGCGATCTCGCACCGCGGACCCAGGATGAATTCCAGCCCCGCCGGCGGGCTGGTCCCAGGGCACAACAGGTCCAGCGACCCCTGGCTCCCACTGCCTTGCCCTTGTCGCCCTCCTGAATCGACCTCACAGGGCCCAAAGGTGCCTGAGGCCATCACTGGGGCAGGGCTTCTCCTCCTGCTGTTAGGACCTTGGTGCCCACCCCACGGCTCCGGGCCTATCAAACTCTCTGCGTGGGACCAAAGCACGTGCCAGCAGAGAAGGACAAGTCCAACCCGAAGGAACAGGGCACTAGTAGAGGAATTCAGGGCCCAGAGGAAGAAACACCTGGGGGCAGCTGGCCAGGGTGCTGTCAGATTCTAGAAAGGCGTCACCATGAAACCAGGATTGGAGCGCTAGGTGCAAATTATAGGAAGTTTTTATTGGATTCTGTGCAGAGGCGAACCGCTCAGTTGTCATAAAAACTACAAACGGACCCCTGGCTTTGGGCTGGGGGTGGGATGGAGACAGAACTCCCTCCCCGCGGAGCCCAGGGTCAAGCTGCTCATCAACGCAGCAAACGGGCCTGGAAGCTGCAGAAAGTGTGAGAGGGTCCCAAGCCCCAGCATCCTCTGCTTGGGGCCCTCCCTGCTCTTTATTTTGTAAAAACCACAATTAGAGGGGCTTCAGGGTACCATGTCCCCTTGCATGTATTGCCCGTGCATATGAAATAGAGTGAAACCCCAATGGGCCAGCCTGAGGGGGGACTGTGGCGAGCTGGTGACCTCATGGCATATCCGTCCTTGAAGGCACAGGAGCGCTGGCCGGGCTGGACCGCAGTCCTGTGCCTTGCTCCCCTGAGGCCAGCTCATCCCCCAGGTTACCCCACATTCTGGCACTGCAGGAGCCTCAGACGGAGCCAGGCAGTGCATCCTCTCCCCTCCCAGGGGCCTCTTCTGCAGCTGGGACCCAGTCCGAGGGGCGGGGCGCGGAGAAGGGCTTGGAACTTGGCAGAACAGCGGCAGAGTGGGAGGGAGCAGTGAACGGGCCCCTGGGCCTGCTCCAGAGCTTCCCGTTTCAGGGCCACTGCGTGGAGGCAGGGGCCTGGACAGGACAGCCTCTGCACTTGCCCCATCCCTCCAAATCAGCTATTCCTGGGCCTCTCTTTAGCCTGTGTCTAGGGGCTTCCCCCACAGAAGGCCCAGCAGGCTCCTCTCCAGGGCCCATGGCAAAGCCAGGAGCTGCTGGGTGACAGTAAGCTCCCCCATGGGGAGCTTGGCATGGGGGACTGCCAAGAGGGACAGTAAGGAGGAGCCCCGCCCACAGGGTGGGGGAGCACGCTGGCCAGAAACCAGACCTTCAACTCAGAGCCTAGGAGGTTGTAGGCCAGGATCCCTTCCAGCCTGACCTGTAGGGTCAGGCTGAAGCTGGGGATGGGCACCAGAAAACGGAAGCCCACTCTTCCTTTGCTTCAGTCATTCCCACCACGTACCCACGACCCCCATGGTTGGAGTCCCAGAGGTGGCCAATGTCGTGGGGACAGGCAATGAGAAGTAATGAGAGTGAGGGCGGTAATAGTGGTCAAGGTGGGTATAGTGTCCACTCAGCGGCCAGGGCACTTGGACTAGCAGACGTCTTCAGTCCTGAGAGTTAACATGGCCACCTGCTCGTCACAGATGGGGAAACAGAGGCAGAACGAACGGGTCTGCAGGGAGACCTCTCTGAGAACTCGTTTGGGCTCTGAAGGCCCCTGTGCTTAGAGACCCTCTGCACCCCACCCCTGAGGTGAGTGAGACAGTTCTAGCGCTGAGTGCAAAGCCAGGCGCAGTCCAGTGGCTTCCCCTCCCGCAGAGCCGGACTTCGTTCCATCTGGTGGTGGCCCTGTCCCGGGGATCCCCCGCCCCCAGCCCAGCCGTTCCGAGCTGCGCACGTGCACAGCCGCCTTTACCCAAGTTCAGCCTCACTCTGCATCACCCAGAGATGAAGAGCCCAACGCAGTTGTCCAGGGCAGCCGTCGCCCCTCCAAGCAATGTCTGCTTCTCGGGCGAACATATTGCGCCCCGCCGCCCCAGAAGGGCTAGTACACGTCCGGGCGTCCTTGGTGGGCTCAGTACCGCCCTGCCCCGAGTCCCGCTGGGCAGTTGGCATCTTTGGTGCTTTGGCCCGCGGGCGGCCCCCTAACTCGCGGAACCCAGCGAGTCCGAGTGCAGCGTCACGTAGCCCGAGGACTCGGACGGCGAGCTCAGAAAGCTGCTGGTGCTGCCGCCGCCGGCCACCCGCAGGTCGGCGGGCTCGCCCCAAGACGCGCTCAAGGCCGTCCGCAGTGGCCGCGCGTGCGCTTGCGCGGTCGGGCACCGCCCAGGGCTCCACTGCGCGCCGGCACCGCCAGGGGGCGCCTCGTCCTCGCGGGGCTGGGCGGGGTCGGGGGCGTTGGGGACGCGCGGCGGGAAGAGCGCGGGCGGGGCGGGCGCGCGACCCAGGGCCTGCGGCTCGCGCTCGAAGGCGGTCAGCGCGAAGGCGTCTGGCAGCAGCGAGGCCGAGGCGCAGCGGGCCCCAGGCCCGGGGCGGCAGCGCGGGCTGCTGCTGGGCGAGCTGCGGGCCACGGGGCGCAGCGGCAGCAGGCTCTCGGCCGAGCGGCGGCGCGGACGGAAAGGGGGCGCGTCCCCGGCGAAGGGCAGCAGGCTGTCGCGGCGCCGGTCGGGCCCGGCGGGCAGCACCAGGGTGGCCAGGTCCTCGCCGGAGCCCCAGCGCGGCAGGACGGCGGGCAGAGGGACCGCGGCCCACAGGTCCGCGTCTTCGTGCGAGAAACGTCGCGTGAGCGGGACCTGTCAGGACCGGCGGGTTTAACCAAGGCTGCCCTCCTGGGAAATAGGGACCCACGCCTCCCCTCACGGGGCCGGGTGACTTGTGGATCAAGAACGATGCCTGGGGCTGAGCACCCTGGTTCTGTTACGGGCGAGAGTCAGTCTCCGAGACTCAGTGTTGTCATCTGTGGTTGGGGAGAAGACCCCTTGAGTGGGGTGCTGAGCCCCAAGGGAATAACGCAGACGCCCGGTGCACCATTCTCCCAGGGAACGCACACGGGAAGATGGGGGCAGGGAATGGGGTGTCCCAGCCCATTAAGGAGAGTGAAAGTCGCCCCCTGGGGTTAGGCTCGGGACAGGCTCAGAGGGCACCGCCCAGAGGAGGTCAGTATGCCCCCCACCCCTGTATTCCGAGCCCCGCCCCTACCTGCAGGTACTGCATCTTGTCCTCCTGCAAGGGCCCCAGTGGGTAGATCTGGGGCAGGCCCCCCTCCAGGGACAGCTCATAGCTGGCCGTCCTGTCCAGGGCCACAAAGTCGCCTCGGTAGCTGTAGTCAGGGGAGCGCTCCAGCATCAGGTCCGGGGGCACACCACCGCCCTCCAGGCTGGCATCTGCAGGGCAGGGCAGAATCTCAGGGCTTTGGCTTAGGAAACTTGGGGGCACCCCAGAGTGACTCCAAGGACTCCCACAGACATGCACAGGGCAGAAGGCTGGTTGGTGGAAACAAGGAAGGGCAGGGTCCTGGGTTCAAATCTTGATTCTGCCTCCTTTTAGCTGTGGGACTGGGGAGGTCACCCATGGAGCCAATTCCCCTGTCAATGAGGGTGCGGCCTGGTTACCTCGTGAGGCCTGGGGAAACTCAGTGCACACCAGGGGCGGGCAGTGCCTGGCACGAAGCTCAGGGTGACGTTGTCATTGCTGGGGTAGACAGGACCCAGCTCTGCAGGAGCCACTGAGACCCTCAGGGTCAGAAGCTCTGAACACATGCTGTCCGGTGTCCACAGCTGCAGCCTTGGGCAGCAAGCGGGACAGGAGGGCACTCCATGGGACAGTGTGGCCCCTTAGGGGTTCCAGCACATTTGGGGGTGATACGGGGGGCGTTTGGCAGTTGACAATGGGCATCACCTCAGTGCCATGAGGTGGTCACCATACAGCTCTTATCCCAGTGACTCCAGTGCCCTCCCCCAGAGGCCCCTGTCCCCAGGGGCCTGTCTCAGGGCATCCTCACCATCGTCCGAATCCTCGTCGTTGGCCATGAGGGCCACACACTTCTCCCAGACGGCCTTGAGGTCGGCCCGGTAGCGGTCACAGGCCCAGAGGAACATGGGCAGCAGGAGGGCCTGGGTCACCGAGCACCACAGCACACACAGCGCCATCCAGGGCGCCGCGGCGTCTGCCCGCAGGCTGCTGAAGCTCACCACCTGTGGGCACAGCACTCCGCCTGGCACCCAGCAGGACCCCATCGCATGGCTGCCCCTCCCAGACTCAGTCCTGCCTCCGTCTGGATGGTGGGTCTGACTGCCCACCCACCAGTGGAGGGGCTGGTGGCGGTAGGCGGAGCCCCAGGCTCTGGGGTGAGAAAGGGCCAGAGCGTGGTGTAGCAGCCCTGCCCACCTTGGGGCTCAGTCTCTCCCAGGAGGGGCTCCAGCCCCTCCGAGGGTCTGGGCTGGAGACCCATGGGTGGGATGGCTTGGCTACTGCATCCAGACTTCGTTCTTGGGCCAGACCCCAGTCCGGCCTCACTGGCAGGAGCCCAGGTAGCCTCACTAAACTTTGGACCCTGTTGGCAAGGCCTTCCTCAGACCAGCCCTCACCTTGACCTTCCTCAGGCCCTGGGATCAAGTCTAACTCCCCAGCAGATAGTCAGAGCCTGCCCTGCCTCCCAACTCAGGGCCAAAGCCGATTCTGCCACACCAAGGCCCCACTCCGTGCGTCCCAGAACCTGCACCCACCAGGAAGCCTGTGGGCACCTCCACCCCCTCTGCATCGCATGGGCCTCGCTCCGGGGAGAGTCCCCGTGCAATGTCGCAGAAAGACCCTGGGCTATGAAGTCACCTGAGGTGAGTTCAAGTCCCACTATGGCTACCCTGACTTTGGGTCGGTCATTTACCTCTCTGAACCTTAGTTTCCCAGCCTGTAAAATGGGGATGTGGATAATGCCCCCCTTAAAAGATTGGGTGTGACTGGCTGGTGTAGCTCAGTGGACTGAGTGCTGGCCTGCGAATCAAAGGGTTGCCGGTTCAATTCCCAGTCAGGGCACATGCCTGGGTTGCAGGCCAGGTCCCCAGTAGGGGGCGCATAAAAGGCGTGAGAGGCAACCACACATTGATGTTTCTCTTCTTCTCTTTCTCCCTCCCTTCTCCTCTCCTCTCTCTAAAAGTAAATAAGTAAAATCTTAAAAAAAAAAAAAAAAAAAAAAAAAAGATCGAGCATAAGGATGCGAGCACCCGCTGCCTGCCGTGCGCCCGCCCCAGGGCCCTCCCGAAGCCCGCAGCCCCTGGCAGGCTCACCCACCAGCACAGGAAAGCCCATGAGGCAGTCGTAGATGAAGACAATGGTGGCCACCAGGCCCGTGATCTGCAGCGAGGTCTTGGCGGGCTCGGAGCCATCGATGGAGGAGCGGCGCTTGCCCTGCGCATCCTCCACCACGATGGTGGGCACAGTGAAGGCATGGTGGTCCGCCCGGCGCCCCCCCTGCCCAGCCAGCGTCTGGAAGAGGGCGATGGCTGTGCAGACCACACCCATGGCCACGCTGCCTCCCACCAGCAGCAGGAAGCAGACGCCGAAGCCCAGGCCAATCTCAGCCACGATGAAGCGGCAGCCCTGGGTGTAGAAGCGCTCGCCCGGGTCGTGCCAGCCGACAGCAGGCAGGGCCGACAGAAGGAAGGACACCGTCCAGATGCCCATGACCGTGTGCACCGCCTGCTTCTTGGCATTGCTCAGCCTGGCATGGGGTGGGGGGCAGGACAGAGGGACCCAGTGTCACTCACAGGGTCCTCGAGGGCCCCTGAGGACCTGCCGAGGATCCGCAGCTGCCCCGGCCCCCAGTACAATCACAGGCATGCCACAACCAGCATGGCAGGCTTTGTCTCTTGCCCAGGGGACACTCATGCACATTGTCACATGTCCTTCTCATCAAGCATTTCTGTAATCGACACTGCACGCCCAGAGCAGCCCTCCTGAGCCTCCCAGCGGGCCCCCAGCACAGCACAGGTGCGGCACCCCCCACAGGCACCGCCCCCACCAGGGCACTGTGCAGCCGCAGCAGGTGGTCTTTGCGTTCATGCCCACAGGCCCCTCTCCGAGGGTGGCAGCCGATCAGGTGCCGGGAGCTCACCGATAGTTGACGGGCCAGCGCACCATCCACATGCGGTGGTAGGACAGGGAGGTGACGGAGAAGCAGGTGGCCAGGGTGAGGGTGTAGAAGGCAGAGACGAAGGCCTTGCAGAGGCCCTCACTCCACTCGTAGTCGGCGCGCTGCCGCTGCAGCTGCACCACGGCGTAGGTGGCGATCGGCACCGCCACGTTGAGCATGTGGGTGGCGGCGAGCGTGCACAGCAGGAACTCCAGAGGCTTCCACTTCTTCTGCTTGGCACCCACGCTGAGGATGCCCCAGGCGTTGGCCAGCAGGGATAGGCCCCCACATGCCAGCCAGCCCACAGCGCTGCCAGGTGGCCGCCGCTCATCACTCATGGTGCAGGTGGGAGCCGGCAGGCGGCTGGGGCATCCTCCTCGGAGCCGGGCCGTGGCTTGGAGCAGCAGTGCTCACACCCGGTGGCCCAGGGACACCTGGGGACACGATCATCTGCAGTGGGTGAGAAGCCAAAGAGGGCTCGGTGATGCCCTCCAGTTATAGCTTTGGGGCTCCTGGGGGTGCTGGGTGGGAGGTGGGCAGGATTCCCCAGGATGCTGTCTCCCGTCTGGCCCTGCCTGGGGCAGGACTGCTCCACTCTCTGTGACCTCCTGTCCATGTTCCTGGCATCTCAGGGAACGTACACGCAGGTGCCCAACGAGTGCGTCCCCTGGCTTCCACCCACGCCCGGTCCAGACGTGCAACCTGTGCCCTCAGGGACCCAGCCAGGCTGGGCCGACAGGCCTTCTAGTGTCACTGGCTCTGCCACAAGCCCTGTCACCGGCACTTGCCCCCACCCCCCAGGCTGGCCCTTGAAAGGCTCCCCCAGGGCATCCTGGGGGCCCTCACTGTAGCTTGCTCCACTTCATTGGGCAAAATAAGGGTGTGCCTGGGAGGCTGAGTCCCCTAACCCTCCCCTGTGAGGCAGGGCTGACGGTGACCACTTTCCTGCCCCTCTTGGAAAGGGCGGCCCCCAGCCGGCCTTCCACATCCTGGAGGGCCCCACACTTCTCACACTGGGGGTCAGACTAAGCATTCGAGCTGCGAGGTCCCAGCAGGGTCCCTGTGCGCACCCTGCGCGTTGTCTCGGGCGGGGGATGCTCCTTCCCGGGTGGCAGGGTGGGAGGGTCTCGCACACAGTGGGTGCTCTGGGTGGTGCTCAGTATTATTGCTGCAGGCACCTTGGGTGTCATGGGCGCTCCTCCCAGGCACAGCCCAGGGCCAGACCTCCACCCAAGGAGGACTGCTGACAGCCAGCAGGCAAAGGGTGCTGGGCAGGGGGCACAGGCTGTGGGGGCACCCATCCTGCTGGAGGGCCAGGCAGTGAGTCCCCCCTCCCATTTCCCAGCCTGGCTGCCCTCAGCTGCCTCCTGTGGGGACTGGGGTCCACTCCCTCTGAGGTGGGGCCCCCATGACAGGCCCCTCTGGCCAGCTCGGCGCCCGCGGTCAGTGTGCGGAGATGCTGAGTGAAGGCCCACTGTGCGCTCTGCCTGCACTTGGCCCATCTCACCCAGGAGCCTGTTGAATCTCGCTGACTGCACTTCTGCTCCAACATGAGTGAGTGGTGGCCACGTGGTCCCTCAGGGACTGTTTCCAGCTGGGGGTGGGGACAAGCCACCGCAGGACCCTGGCACTCGGGGCAGAGGACTCAGCACCTCCCAGTACAGCCAGGCCCCTAAGCTTGTCTTGCCCAAGGTTCTTTGGTCTGCCTGTGGCCTGAACCCCTGGACACCGAGGGGCCTCTGAGGGGTGTGTCTCACTCATCTGGATGTCTCTGCTGGGGGCCCACCCAGACACCTGGTCCAAGGGAGGAGTCCGTTCTGGAGCACACCAATGCTCCTTAAGGGCCTCCTCAGGAGCTCGGGGGACTTCTGGGGCCAAGGACTTCCTTCTCAAACATGAGGCTTCTGCTTGCAGAATGGCCTTCCTTTCCCCACCCCAGATCCAGTGTGGGAGGTGGGGTGGCCCTGTCCCACCCTCCAACTATCCATTCTGGTGTCCAGCAAGCATCCCTGACCTCAGCATACTGAGGTCACACCATGTGGGATGAGAGCTGCTGGGCTCCAGTCCTGACCCCCCTTCCCTTCCCCTCCGCCCGCCAGTGACCTGACTCGGCTGGGCCTCGTGTCTCTTATCTGCAGGCTGGACACGATACTGTGCACCTACTGGGGCTCGTCAGTAGGTTCGGCCGGGGAAGTGCTTAGAATGGGGCCGGCACACAGTGAGTGCACGCCTTGGGCTTGTCGCCTAGGTGTCCGCACTAAAGTCCTCCAACCCGCGGAGCTACGCTGCCTCTCAAGGGCGAAGGCCGTTTGGACTTGTGGGTGAACCTCGGACCTGCCAGCAGACTCAGTCTCCCTAGGGACAGCTCAGCTTTGGGGGTGAGGAGGCCACGGGGCTGCCCAGCCCGGGCAGGCACAGTGTGGGGGCCCTTGTGGGCTGAAGGCTGCAGACACCAGCGATCCTTGGATTATCCAATAGGTCACTGGATCCAGCATGCACCTGGGGGGCTGGCATCTTCTTCCACCTGCACTGGGCCACGTCAGCCAGCTGATGGGGAGGCTGTCCCTGAGATGCCCCAGGAGGGTGTCTGAGCCACAACCCTGGTGCGGGGGGCGGGGGGGGGAGGAGCCAGGGGCTGCCACTGGCACAACCCCTCACATGCTGGGTGATCCCCTCGCTTAGTGTCTGGCGTGGCACCTCCCTGCAGGACAAGGCGTTAGGTCTGCAGGCCCGGGATCACGCCCCGTGGGTGGAGGGAAGAAGTGTCCTCTGGTGAACAGGCACACTGCCCTCAGTGAGCATCCCCATGGATTTTGTGTGTCGGACAATGTCCCCATCCCCATTTTAAAGATGGTCAAGCAGAGGCAGAGAAAAGCAAAACCATTTGCCCAAGCTACCATATGCCTGAGTGAGGATCCAAACTCAGTTTGCCTGACAAAAAAATCCTGGCCTCTCAAACCAACCAACCAACCAACCAACCAACCAACCAACCAACCCCCTGGCCTCTCAACACCCAAATGCTCAGGAACAAAGCATTTTTTGCTCTTCTAGCTAAAAGGGTCTTTCTGAGCCTCGTACCCATGCAGGGCGGGCCCGACTGACCCCACACCACAGAGAGGAACACTGAGGCGTGGAGCCCAGCGCAGAACACCGAGGGAAGTGCGAGGCCGGTTCAGGGCCCGGCCCCTGAGCGTGGCGGTTCTGGGGTGGGAGACGAAGGTCACTGGAGTGAGCCTGGGGAGTGTGTATACCAAGGTCTCCAAACCCAGAGTGAGAGGGGGCTGGGTCTGTGGGAGAAGGGCTCCCGCTTCCTGCAGGACGGTGACCCACGGATCACACCCGTTGTTCTCTCTTCGCGGACAGCGGGTACCTGGGACCAGAGCCCAGGCTGGGCTCCCTCCCATGAGGTCCGCCCCCAGGGCGTCTCTACCCCCAGCTGGGAAGTTTCCCCTGCATCACACTCAACGCACCCCCACAGCCTTTCTGGACTGAGATCCCCCACCCCCCACGTCAAAGAGCAGGATGCAGGTGTGACAGGCCTGGGGCCCACGAGCCGGAAGACTCCCTCCGCAGGGTCTGCGGGCGGGGCCCTGGCGTGACGTCACGGCCTCCGGCCAATGGGGCCGCGCAGCCCCAGGGCTCGGTTGCGCAACAAAGAAGACCCAGAACTTGAAAGGATTCCCCGGGCTTGGTCGGCCGCCCCGGGGCTGAGCTCTGACCGCGCCGCCCGGGACCCACGATCTGTCCCTGAGGGCAAGGCCTGGCCGCCGTCCAGGGCCGGGCTCGAAGCGCGGAGCCTCCGTGTCTCCGGCACGCCCCCCACCCCCGCGGTCCCCGCTCCTTGGTTCTCGATCCCCCCACGGGACTCCGCCTGCCGGTCCAGCCCCAGCGAGCCCCCCAGCCCTGCCCAGCCCCGAGGGCGCGTCTAAGGGAGCCGGACGCGGGCGGGACTTCGGTTCCCAGAGGCCCCCGCGGGCTATGCTGGGCAGGGGTGGGCGTCCCCAGAATGGCCATCCCCGCCCCGCGCAAGCAAGACCCTGGGGCGGCGCTGCTAAGCCCGGAGGCTGGGAGGGGAAGGAAGGGACCAGCCCCGGGGAAGTTACTCCAAAGGTCCCCAAGTTGGGGGGTGGGGTGGTGGTGGCAGCCCTACGCGGGGACCCAAGGCAGCTCGGACGGACGCAGCGACAGACAGACCGTGGACAGACCCTCCCCGCCCAGAAGTCCTTGCCCCCGCTCGCCCCCGAGCCAGGGCGCTGCTCTCACCGCGCGTTCGGGCGCCCAGGGCTTCTGCCCGCTGCTCCCGCCTCCGGCTCCGGCTGTGGCTCCCGTGCTCCGGGGCCGAGCGCGGGTCGCCAGGGACGGAGAGAAGGGCTGGCAGCGGAGCGGCCCGAGGGCCGGAGCATCCTGGCAGCCGCCGCCGGTGGCCGGCGCGCCCGTTCGGCTCGGTTCGGCCCCGCCGCCCCTCCCTCTTCTCCTCCCGCCCCGCGCGCGCCGCCGTCACCACCGCGCTCCGCTCGCGCCGCTCGGCTGGCTGAGCTCGGCGGCCGGAGGCGGGGGGCGGAGCAGGGCGCCAGCCTCCGCGGGCGCCGCCGCGCCGCCCTTCGGACCGCCTCGCCCCCACCCACCGCGGCGCTGCCCGCCGCGGCCGTCGGTGCGAGTGTCTGTGGGTCCGCCGCCCCTCCCACCCCCGCCATGGGGCTAAAGCCGCCCTAGGGAGGCCAGCGCCTCCAAAATCACCCGGATCACGCCGCGGCCCCTCGCTGCCGTCTTGGGTCGGTTCACACTCCCGACGCCATCTCGGACCCCTCCTGGGGGTGACCCAGGCCCGGAGCCAAGAGGGCCTGGGACAGGAATGGACAGTGGGAACCTAGGACCAGGGGTGGGAGGCTTGGGAGGCCTTCCAAGAGGAGACAACAGCTAAGGTGAACAGTGGGGCGGAGGTGAGGAGGAGCAGGTGGGGGGCCTGAGAACAAGCAACTTCTAGGAACTGGGGAGTCCTTCTAGGAACCTGCCAGACACCGACTGGGCAGGGAGAGGCGAGACAGGGCCAGCTGAGGATTCGGACTTATCCTCCCGCATGGGGCGTCCACTGTGGGAATCAGGTGAATGGACCAGGGGCTTCTAGGTGGTTGTCTCCCTTCCTGGTTCCGCTCAGAAATATTCTCAAGCTGGGACCGCGACTCTGAGGTTCTTGAGGGGGGACACAGGCTGGATTCCAAAGGCTGGGGGACATCTGGGGGGACACCCATTAGTCCCCTTGATAGGGCCTCTGGAGACCCCTTGAATCACTAGAGTGGCCACCGGCATCTTGGCCTCCTATCCAGGTAGAGAACACCACCTGCCTCTTCCAGGAAGCCTGCGGCCAACCACACCCTAAGCACAAGGCCTCCGCAGTCACCGTGGACTGCCCGGCTCCACACGGCCCTGCCCGCACAGCTGGGAAGTGGGCCCCCCTGTGTCCAGAGGAAGGCAGCAGCTGCCCAGGACAGGACTTCACCGAAGGCAGCTGCCGCCGTCTGCACTGCTCCATAGCCGGCCCCTGCCCCGCCCACACCATCTCCCCAGCCTCGCTGGAGCAGCTGGAGAGTGAGGAGCAGCTTCTGGGGGCCCCATCGGGCAGGGGGGGTGGGGAAAACTTGGAGTCGGTCCTCTGAGGCAGAAGTGAAGGCGTTTGTGTAGAGAGGCTGCAAGGTGAAGCATGGCCGGTGAAGGGGGAGCTATGCACTGTGTGTGTGTGTGGGGGAGGGCACCTGGGAGGACAGGCCAGCTCCCTGTCCTGGTGGCCATGGTTATAAATAGGCCACCAGCAGTGGGAGGCTGGTAAGCTTGTGTGGCATTTCTAAGGCAAACCGAAGATGCAGCCACCCGGAGCCCCGGGCCATGCTGCTGCCCCAGGCCTGGGGCCTCAAGCGCCCATCCACCAGACTGGCTGCTAAGAGTGCCCCTGCCCAGGGTCCTAAGGGGTAAGTGCTTTACTAGCCTGGGCTCCTCCCAGCTGCCCTGAGAGGTGGGCTTTAGGTGCCTAACTTGCCCAAAGCCACACCGAGGAGTGGTCCTGCCAAGGCTGAACTAGGGAGTCTGGGCCCACCTTCTTAGGGAGGATGTTGGTGCCTGGGGGCCTGCCTGCCTCGGGAAGTCCTGGAGCTCAGGCACCCTGGGGCCCGTGTGGCCGGCTGTGGTTCCACAGGCTGCCTGGGAAGACCACTCTGCTCCCAGCCCAGGGCACTACTGCAGTCTTCCGGGGGCTGGCCCAGGCATGGGTGCAGGTGGGGAGGCCTCCAGGGGGCCTGGGGGCACAGTGGGGCTGCTGCAGCCTCCTGGACGAGCTGCTCCCTCCTCCTCCCAGGCAGGAAATAACCCCTTCAGCCGCCTCCAGGGCCCCAAGCAGATTCCGGAGCTCTTGGCGGGGGTGTCTCGGCACATCTGGAGCTGAGCTCCCTCTCCAGCCCCAGGGAGCCCATGCGAGGCAGCTGTTGGCGGCCAGGCTGCATCTCCAGGCTTTATTTTAGGGACAAACCTGAGTGGGGAGCTTTCCCCCAGGCACCGTCCCCAGGTGCGCTTGGTGGAGGGGGTCTTTCTCAGCTGTAGGTGAGGCTGGCTCCTGCAGTGGCCTCGAAGCTGCTGGACCGGATGCACATGGGGCTTGCATGTACACAAACACACACTCACACAGCCTTACGGACACACTGCCCCTCAGACCCCCACCCCACAAGCCAGGCCCACAAGCCCCTCTGCTGGAATGGCTGGGGGGATTGCCCATCAGGCCCCAGCCCTGGCCCCAGCTAGGAGGCTCCTGCCCAGCGTCCTTGCTTCTTGCTCTTGAGAGGAGAGCCGAGGCGTGGGGGATGCTTCCAGTTGGAAGAGGCCCCATTGGGCTGGGCCCCTGTCTTCTGAGCATCATCTCCCTGCTCCTCACAGGCAGCCTGCCCCCAGCTACCACCTGGGGGGGCCGCACAGGCTCAGAGTTGCCATCCTGCATTAGCCAGGCAGAGAGCAATGGGGCACTGGGTGGGGCCTCAGGGCCAGGACACAGAAGCAGGGCCCCAGGGGCATGGGTGCTCCCTCTGGTCAGCAAGGCATCAGGCAAACACGGGTGGGCACTGCTGTGCCTGAGGCTCTGGGGTACACGCAGGTACTGGCAGCCAGAGGGGGGATCAGGAAGGGGGAGCCCACGGGAACTCCCACGACAGAAGACCACGCAGGACCGAGCTCCAGCCAAACAGCAGCTTTATTAGCAATGCTGGAGTGTTCACGGAACGCGCAGCGGCCCCGGGCCCCAGGGACCGCCTCCGGGGGTCAGGGACAGTGCTGTGTGGCATGAGCGTGGGAGTGACAGAAATAAAGCTTTGGTGTGAGGTTTTCGGGGGGATGGGCTAACACTGTGAGACAAATACTGCACACGACACCAGCTCTCAGCGTGGATCGGGTTTTTGGCCAACGGGGTAACTTCTAAGAGGTGAGGCGCAGGACCGCTCCGGAGCTGCTCCGGGGCCCGGCGGCAGGAGGCGGCGTTTAGGACTGAGGCTCTGCTGGGCCCTGCCGCTTCGCCTTCATCTGCAGGTACCGCCCTTTGCCTTCCTCGAAGCGCTTCTTCTCGTCCTCAGTCTCGGGCTGTGGGTCACACACAGAAGCAGGCAGGTTAGAGACGCGCAGAACTCGGGACCATGGGCCCCGCCCCAGCTCCACTGGCTGCCTGGGGCTTCCTGGGTGTCGGGCCAGGCCTGGCTGACAGCCAAGAGCCCTCGAGGGGTCAGGAGCCTCCCATGGCAGAGCTCTGCGGAGGGGACACCAGGGTTGCAGGGACACAGCCAACAGGGGACGGCTGAGCCCTGTGGGCACCCCCAGATCACCTTTCCCAGCAGTGGAATCCCAGGCTTTGTGCCTCTTTGGTAATGAACTTGAGCTGGAGACGCAGGGGATGCGGAACGTGGGAGGAAAGGCCTATAGCAGAACTGAGCCAGAGGGAGGACAACAGGGACCTGCTGGGGCCCCCTTGTCCGCTCCACTCCGAGGATGCCAGGGCTCATGGTCTCTGCCCTAGAGGACCCCGGGGACAAACACTGTGCTGGCCACATGACCTCGAGACGGCTATTTCATTGTGCCGGGAGCACTGGATGGCACGGATGCCCAGGAAGTGGCCCCTCAGTCTTCATCACCGCTTCTCTGCGGCTTCCTCCTCCCCACACTGAGGGGCAGCCAGCTGACCAGCCGGCTTTGGCCAAAGGCTGGTTCCTGCCTGCTGACCTGGGGGTGTATGAACAGGCCCCCTTTCACTCAGCGGCCTGGCTGCTGAGCGGTGTGAGCCCCGGACAGCGGTCACTGCAGCAGCATCGGACGGCCACTCCCCAGGCCCTACGTGTCCCGCCCCCGGCTTCCCTCTTGCCCGCATGGCTGGGGGTCGAGGTTTAAGGAGCCACACAAATCCCTCTGGGACGACTCCTTGCGGCGCTTTGGGAGAGTCTGGATGCCAAAGAAATGGGGCAGCTGCCCTTCACCCACGGCCACGCAGCCCTAGCGGCTATTTCAGGCTCCAGCGTGGCACGGGCGGAGGGTGTCCTGGCAAAAGACAGCGGTCAGCAGGGGACGCAACGTCAGGTTGGACCAAGCTTTCCTGTCGGCCGTCCCAGAAGCTGTCCTCCAAGGGCAGCAGGTGTGAGCCGACAGGACTCTCGCGTGTTGAGAGGGGAGGAGTGGGCCCCTTGCAGGGGCCCTGGTTCCTTCCGGTCGGGAGAGTGAGTGGGGACTTCCCCAAGGCCCCTCGTTGCCGACAGTCTTCCTCTGCTCTGGGTTCACCTCCAGCAGTTCTAAGGCGCAAGAGCTCTGAGCTTCCCGGGGGCTGATGGACTCAGAGCCCGTCCCCTGCTGCTGAAGGTGTCCCGTGGGGACAGGGCCGCATCCTTCGGGACAGGGTGGGCTCCAGCAGGGCTTCTCCAACCCGGGGATCCCGCAAATGCAGAGTCTGGTCCAGGGGATCAGGGACTCAGGCTCAGTCCTGACAGGCACCCATGGACCACTGCGAGGAGCAGGGCCCTGGCCCCTTCCATCCCTGCCTCAGACAGGCAACAGCTGACGTGGCCAAGAATGCAAGGTCAAGGCCACTAGGCTAGAATAGCAGGGGACTTCTCCCTGTCCCCTGTGGGATGTGCTTTGGTGCTGCAGAGGAGACGTGGGCTCCCGTCCACCCACGGCAGCAGGGCTGGCCCTCGCCTCGGGGAGGAGAAGGGGCTGTGGCACCACGGGCTGTTAATACCCAACGGAGAGAAAGTAGCCGGGTGCAAAGGCTCGGCCTGCGTGCGTGTCTGCCGGGGCTGGGGGTGGGGGATGGCTCAGACGAGGCGGTCTTCCCTACGGTGAAGGAACGTTCTAGAGCTGACCGTGGTGAGGACAGTCACAACTTGTGACTGCACCCGACCCCTCCGACTGCTCGGTCACCGGCAGAGCTCCACAGTGTGCGACTCCATCTCAGCGAAGCTGCTCTCACCCAAGGCCACGGCGGGGGTGAGCGCGCCTCCCCACGGTGTACAGCGCGTGGGAGGGAGGGTTCGGGTGCCGGTGCCCACTCCCAAACCCTGGCACACGAGGGGCCGAGGGGTGGAAGAAACGCTTGCTCAGTGAAACCAGGCACTGTCTGCCTCCTTGGCCCCGCGGCCGCGCCTCAGCTCCCTCCCTCCCTCCCTGCCCGGCCCGGGAGCACACAGGACCTCCCCCCCACCACACACACACACACACACACACACACACACACACACACACGAGCAGGCACCTCCTGCTCCGCAGCTGACCACCCAGCTGGCAGCACGCCCGAACCGGGCAGGCTACGTGCACGGCCGGAAGGTGAAGCGCCGCAGCGCAAGGCTCCTGGGAAGGCCCTGACCCACAGGCGGCCCCAGGGTCCCATGTCAACAGCAAACCACAGACCTGGGGCCCACAAAAGAGACCAAGCCACCCCAGGAATGGCCTCCTTGGGGAAGGACAGAGGGCTGCATGTCCAGAACGGCTCAGGGCCGGCCCTCGGGCAGCTCCTTCCACCCTGAGCCTGCTTCCTCATCTGCGAAGCGACAGGAGTCCGTCCGTCCCTCCCAGGCCATGTGGGTCTGAGGACCAGGGAGAGTGCCGGTGCCGTCCCCAAACGGAGGCTTCAGCAGGCGGTGCCCCCATTGGCTGGCGGACGTCAACTTCGGGGTGAGGGGCGGGTGCGAGGGAGCACCCATGTGGGGGCAGCAGTGTCTGGAAACCAGGGGAGCATGGTGCTGGGTCTGGGGATGAGCAAGGGGCCCCGGGGCCTGTGGGGGTCGAGCAGGTGCGGGGGGCACCTCGCTGGTCCCCCCGGCCCCACCTGCTCCTGAAGAGCAGCTGCGACAACGCCGCCCAGCAGAGCTTTCCCGGGCTCGCCCTCCGGGCGGGCCTGAAGGCGGGCGCTCCGCCAGATCAGCCCTCTACTCCCCCTCAGCACCGACAGGTCACCCCGCGTCCCAGACGGGCGCCCCCGAGGCAGGCAATTCCTGTCTGTGCTGCCAGCGGCGCACATGGTCAAGCCCCACGTTCACGCGGCGGGGGGAGATGCCGGCACCCAGCACAGGCCTCGCGGCTGCCTGAGGCGCCTCCGACGCCTGACACTCCACAGCCGCTCGCCAGCTAGGACCTGCCCTCGCTCGGAGCGGACGCCACCCAGCCCTGGCCGGTGGGGCTGGCTCCCGGTCAGGGCCCAGGCCCGGCTTGGGAACATGCGAGAGGCAGGGACCCACGTTTCCCTCGCCCGTCCCGCTCCCTCTCTCTAAAATCAGAAAGCATGTCCTTGGGCGGAAAAAAAACAACTAACGCCGTCTAGCGATGGACGTGGGCCAGCTGGACCGCGAGGCCTGGGAGGAAGGAGCCAGCTGGGGGGCATCCCCCTTCTTGTCTCGGGGCACAGCAACGCGTGCTGGACGTTTTGGGGAGCCCAGCCAGGCCTCGGAGCAGGGTCCAGTTGACGGCCCCTCAGGGCCTGCCTCGCCCGGCTGCCCTGGATGGCGTCTGGCCAGGCTAGCCCATGAAGACGGTCAAGGGCGGTGAGGCTCCCGCTAACCCCTGCTTGGCAGGGTGGCCACCCCCCCTCGGTGGCAGCGGAGTCCCTGCCGGGTGGCTGTGAACGGTGCTGCCAGCCAAGTGACTAAGAGGGGCCACGGCTTCCCTGCTGGGTGTGGAGCGGACAAGACAGATGGCTCCCGCACGCCGCCCCGCCCACAGCCCAGCTGCCGAGCCCCAGCGGCCGGCTCCCCCCTTCCGGCAAAGTAAATAAATACATAAGTTGTTGGCTGTTGCCATCTTTTCAATCGGCAGGGTAGAGGCGGCGGGAGCAGGAAGCTCTGCCATGGGAAGTCACTTCTCAGCGCCTGGAGCCGAACACAGGGAGAGGAGCTGGGGACAAGCGGCAGCCACCTCCCAACAGTCACGGCACTCCCAGGGCCGCGGGGGCCCCCCGGCGCGCAGGTCAGGGAGAACAGAGGCGACAGCCCAGGGGAGGCAGGCAGCGCAGGGCGTGGTGACCCTATTCCCCAGGACACAAGTGCGAGGAGCTGCCTGCCTGGGGGGAGGGGCAGGGAGGTGGGGCGAGGGACCCAGGCACCTGGCCGTGCGGCCGCAGGGGCGCTGCCTACCTTCCCCGGGCTGGCTGCTCCCACCCATGAGACGAGGCTCAAGCAGGTGATGGGACCAGGTGCCTTCTGCAGCCGCACACGTGGTCCCGGTGTGTGTGCGTGTGCGCATGTCTGTGTGGGGCCCGGTCTCTCACCCACAGCACAGCCCTGGGAGGCAGGCGGCTCGGCGCTCAGCTTCGGGTGGCAAGGCCGTGGGAGCTTCACACCCGCCGCCGGGACAGGAGGGTGACGGGAGGGCCCTCCGCTCAGGGACCCTCGCCGGCTGCCGGGGCCTCCGGTCGGCCCCTTCCCCCTCCTCCTCTCGCCCTTCCTGCCGACTGCGGTCCTCCGGGCTCCGTTCCACGGGGAGGGAGGCCTGCGGCCTGCAGAGCCCAGTGGTGCAAACCAAATGTTTTCCACTCTCCATTCTCTGTGCTTCGAGAACACTCATTTGGAACCTGGCACAGAGGGAGAGTGACTAAGCTCCACCCTCAGCGAAGTCGATAGCTTGCCCTTTCGGTAACTAGTGAACGTGTCGTGGGAAGCGGGTTTCCAGGGGTGGAGGCAACAACTTCCTGTGAGCGGGAGGGACGCCGACCTTCCTAATCAGGCAGCTGCGCAGCGCACCCTCGCTGTCTTCCGAAGGGGCACCGGAGGGATCTTGGGGCAACTGCGCAGCAATTAAGATGTCTTCCGATCGCCGGGGTGCGGAGCTCAGTGGGGCTGGGCCGGGACCTGGGAAACCTCGCTCTGTGGGGGCAGCTGAAGACCTCACCGTCCTGTGGGCTCCCAGGGGCTGCAGGCCTGGGCTCACAAGCCCTCAATGTGCCTGCAGGGCAGTGTCGCCAGGACAGGCGGAGCCGACGTCCAACCACGGGACTGTGAGAGGGCGGAGACATCCTCGGCAGGGGCTCCCCTCATCCAGCAGCACCAACCCAGCCCCCAAAACGCCCGAGAATGCTGAACCCTTCCCAGGGGCGGGGCCTGGCCAGGTGAGTCTGCGGCCCACCTGTGGTCAGCACCGTGCCTGGGGCAGCAGAGTGGGGGCGCACAGGCTGGGCAGCGTTTGCTACTTGAACAGATGGTCAAACGAATGAAGATCAAGGTAGGAAAGCCTCAGCTCCACACTGGTGTGGTGTTTGTGCTACTGATTCAAGACGGGTGGTTTGGCTCAACAGACACCCACTCCGGCAGCGCCTGTGCCCACCTCCCAGAGACGGCCACAGCGAAGCAGCAGCTGGCTCTGCCACCCCGGGGCAGCCCCACATTCCGCCTCAGGACACAGCAGGCCTGCAGCCACCAGCCGGCACCACACGGGGTCAGGCCTAACAGGGGCCCTGAGAGCCGGCCCCCGGGTTTCCACGTTCCGGGAAAACCAAAAGAGCAAGGAGTGGCGTGGACTCGAAGCCATGTCGCCCAAGCAGCAGGAGGCTGACACTCCATGTGCAGGACCTGCCACCGTTCTATCGAGCGCTGGGTCACCGGCGCCCAGAGCCGCCTCTTCAAAGCTCCAGCTGTCCGGGCAGAATGGCCGGCATGGAGCCGTCAGGGACGCGGTGGGTCTTCACAGGACGCCTGTGCCCTGGACGAGCTGGGTCGGTCAGAGGAGCAGTCTGGGCTCCCGGGGAGCCGAGGTGCAGGCGGGGCCGGCGGGGACGCTGTCTCGTCCACGTCCACGTCCACGTTCCCTGTGCTGCCCACACCCTGGTTCTGGGGCGGGGGGGGGGGACACTCACGGGCCACTGGAAGTGCCCAGGTACCACCCATTCAGGTGACAGCAGCAGTTCAGGATTCCGGCACGTTCCCATCCCAAGGCAGACTTTCCGCTTAGCATCCAAGACCCAGGAAGAGAGAGCACTAGCCAAGAAGCGTCAGGCCCCTTCTAGCCGCTGGCTCTCCCCTGCGCCCTGGCAGCTGGGGGGTGGGGGCGCAGCCTCGCTTGCGAATTGGCCTCCACAGCCCTTCCAGGGACAGACACTTCAATCCCGCCGCCCTCGAGGGTGCCTGAAATTTCTTAAGTGTGGGAGCAATTAGAAATCCCTCCACCACAGAGTGTCCAGGATGAGAGCCCCCTGTGGAGACCGGCTGTCCTACATCCTGGGCTCGGCTGGTGGGTGTGCACAGCTGGCCTGGCTGTGTGGTCAAGGGAGGTGCTGGCCGCCTTGGACGCTGATGCTTCGTCTGAGGAATGGGGCCCTCAGGAGGGCCCCGGGCCCGTCCGCGCCATGTGCCTGGGTCAGCGCGGGCCCTGGGGAACGGGAGCTGACCACTGCTGAAAGGCTGCCACCACTGAGACCTGTGAAGACAGACCACAGAGAGCAACTGCCCGCCTGTGGCGGTGCCAACGGGGAAACTGAGGCTCAGGGATGCAAAGGGGTGCCCGGGCCCTGCAGTGGGCACCTTGTGCCAGAGGTGGCTACTCGGCTTTGGGCCAGTCACTTCCCGGCTCCGTACTGCGGTCACCGGTCCACAGAACGCGGGCGCGAGGACACGGGAGAGGCAGCTCGCTGTGAGCAGACTCGCCCTGCAGCACCCACTTGACCCCGACCCCGCGGCCCCTCCCGGGAGGCGGGGAGTGGCTCTGAGCAACCTCGGCGACGACCCTCTCTCGAAGCCTCCCCAGGCCTGGACGGGATGCCCCGTGGAAGCCCCGAGGGGACGGCGCCGATCGCGCCCATCCCTGCCGAGGACGGAGAGACGGCCGCCGACCCCGACGTCCTCACGGCCTCCGGCTTTAACCCAGAAAACACTCGCTCGCATATCAGCGCCAACAACTGACCCTCTGGGTCTAGGCCCCTGGCCACCAGGCGAGGGTCCGAGCATCGGCCAGTCTCACCCTGTGGTTTGGGGTTTCTGGGAGCAAAGGCGGCCTGTTCCCTAAAGACTCTGCCCACGTGACGTGGCCCAGCAGTCAGGCCTCAGCTCACCGGGCACGGATGACGCACGGAAGCTGATGCTTTACGAAGCCCCAGGCCCCCACGTGCTCAGGAAGGGCTCGGGGCTCTGCTGGTGTCACGGGGGGGGGGCGGCCCCCGCGCCTGTGCGTGCGCTATACCCCACTATACGTGCGCTTTCCCCCCACACCAGGCCAGGACGCTGCCCCCACCCCTCGCACGTGCCGGGGACCTGCAGGGGCTGCAGCAGCCACATCTGACCTGGGGACACACCCAGGGTGGCAGCTGCTTTGGCCTCAACACAGTGTGGTTCTCACACTTTTTCTGGAGACACAAAGGCTCCCACACGTGGGCCGAGTGAAACAGAAACCCCCGTGGGGGGTGCCAGGTCCCCAGGGAGACACCACGGCGGCTTCCGCTTGTCCCTTCGCACAGGCCACTTCCCAGCCCTGGTCACAGGTCTGGGGCTTGTCTCCCCACCCCTGAGGTCAGAGGGCACGACCCCAGGGAGGCCTTCAGAGGGAGGCAGGGCTGGCGGCCTGGGCCTGGTGTCCAGACCCGCAGCCTGGCTCACACTCCGCGTTCGTCTCTCCTGATAATGAGCCTGGAAAGGGCTAGCAGCCCTGGGCCGCGCACAAAGGCCCTTCCCAGCGTAAAATATTCATCAAGAAATACTCCAAACAGCAACGCCGCCGCCTCCCGTGTCAGCCGCCCCGGGGACCGCAGCTAAAAATAGACAGGAGGCCGAAGGACCATGACAGAGGGCAGGCAGGGAGGGGAGGGGGGCTGGGCCCCACCTCGGACCCACGCACGCAAGCCTCGAGCAGCACATGTGTGCTCTGCGACACGGACGACATGCGTGTCAGCGCCACGGGGGCCAGGGCGGCGCTGCACACCCAGCTCCGGGGTGTGGGCCATCCTCCCCCACCCGGGAGCTACTTTTACCAACCCTGGTGGGCCCCCGGGCACCGCAGTGGAGAATCAAAGACCGTCTTTAATTGGTGAGGGGCCGCAGCCTGGACCAACACGAAGCCAGCCAGCGGGCAGGGGTGGGCGCTGCCAAGCGCCGGCGGCCCCTGCCACCCGAGGGACTCGGTCCCCAGAGCCTTCATTTGAGGTGTCCGCCCCCACACCTCCGCCCACCGTGCCCAGCACCTCCTCCTGCTCCGGCACCGGTCCCAGGTCGCACAGACGGGCCCAGCCCCAGCGTGGCTTCCAGGCTTCGTGAAGGACGCAGGTCACCCACACAGGGCGCCTTGACTGCGGGCTGCTCCGTGGGAGCCCAGACCCCAGGGTGCCAGGCCCTCCTGCTGGAGCCCCTGACCCTCCCAGCCGGGGCCCTGGTCTCCCAGCAGACTGAGTTCTGGGGTGTGTTGGGGGCACAGCGTGGCAGCTGCTGGACTCCCAGGATGGCACCCCTCACGGTGACGGCCGGCACCGCAGACGGGTCCCAGGACTCAGGCAACCACATTCACTCGGTAGCAGCCTTTCCAAAACAACCACATCGCGGCCCCCTGGCTACCTTTGGTCTTTCACCCATTTGGGGGGCCCTGCAGGCCCTGCCCCGTATCAGCTGGGCGGACTCAGGTGACTGGCCACCCCCTTCTCTTCAGCTGCCCCCCCCCCAGCCCCGAGTCTGAGGTTCCTTTCACCTGGGTGGTCTTCAGAAACAGCTCCCTCTCCCCCAACTCCAGGCCCAACTGGAATGCACCCTTTTCACCTCCTTAAAAGAAACTTACTTAAGTTTCAACTGCTCTCCCCCAGAAGAACGCCCCCCACCTCCTGCTCTCCCCCTTCGCCACCATCTAACACGCGCTGTTTTCCCTCTGGCCGGGCATGAGCTCTCGCAGGAGGGTCTGAGCGAAGGCAGTCACGGAGCTCCCGGCGCAGTTTGGTTCCTAGAACCCTCGCCCGCCCTTCGCGGCATGTGCGGATGGGCGAACTGAGGCCCAAGGGAGGCGCCTGCCTCAGATCGCAGACCAGTGCGTGTGGGCCGCCAGCAGGGGCAGGGTCCACGGCAGAGGGGAGGGGCCTGGGGCACTGTCCAGCTGTCCTGGCAGAGGCTGCCTGGCAAGCCTGGGACCACTCCCCGACAGTCCCTGAACCCTGCGGCAGTAGCGAGGGGAAGCCCTCCACGGGGAAAACGTCTGGGAAGCAGTGGAAGACGCTGGCTCGGTGGCGATCTGTGGGAAGGTGCCCACGCGGAAAAGCAGGAGGCCCCGAGGCAGGAAGGAGCAGGCGCCGAGGAGCAGAGGCGGCCTGCATGGCTGGGTCCGTGCCCAGGGCAGGTCCGGCGGGAGCAGGAGTGGATCTGAGTTTGCTGGAACGAACTCACCGGCCGCAGTGCTATGCAGAAGGGGTGGAGGACAGAGGACGGCTGGGGCGGGGGGCTGAGCGCGAGCCAGGAGCCAGCCAGCCGGTTCCCAGGCTCACTGAGGCCCAGGACACGAGAGGAGGGGAAATTTTTTCTCAGGGGGGTGGGGGATGGTGTGTGGGGGGTGCGGAGACAGTGAGCTCGGTTTGGGACAGACCGTGTGAGAGACAGACGACCTGCAGGGGCCTGTGGAGCGAGGCGGAGCTGGCCAAGTGGGTGGGGAGTGGACGTCCAGGAGCGGGGCCTGGGCCCAACCGCCCAGGCTGGGGTCAAGGGAGAGCAAGCATCGCCGAGGTCCAGCGAGTCCTGCCAAAGGCAGGGAGGGGCCAGCGGGACACGGACGGAGTGTCCTGGGGTCTGGCCACCCTGCTAGAGCCGGAGGCTGGAAGGAAATCGGTCAAGGATTCCCACGGATGGCGGGACTCTGGCATGCAGGACAGAGATGTTGGGGGGGTGGCGGGCAGCCTTGCTAACAGATGCCCCCAAGGGTCATTGTGACAGTATGGAATGAGGTGGGACAAGGGTGTGGGAGAGACGCCAGCAGGCCTGCATACGGGGGCCAAGGGGACAGGCACGGTTCCCAGAAGTGGTCCAAGGCCCGGAGAGACGTGGTGCAAAGGTCATGGCCGGGGAGGCTGGGGGAGGGCATGAGCACCAGCCAAAGGGGTGGGGTGGGGTGGGGGCCACCCTGCCAAGGCTGCTGGGTGGTGGGGCAGGAAGAGGAGCGGCCTGTGGGACAAGCTCCCTGCCCTGTGGCAAGGCAGACCCCGGGGCAGCCGCCTGGGCTCACGGGGCAGCTCCAGCCTGGAGGGGAGCTCTCGGGGAGGCAGGAGCCTCCGACAGGAGGCAGGTGCGGGGCAGGCTGAGAGTGTGGGCCCAGCCCGACAGGAGAGCCCAGGCCCCAGGCCGGGGAGGCGATGCCTCGGCGGGTCCGAGGGTTCACCGGGTCCGAGGGTTCACCGGGAAGGACTCGGAGCCACACTGGCCAGGTGACAGGCCCGTGGGAAACGCAGCGGGACCCTGCCTGCCTGAGGAAGGCTCCTGGCTCTCGCCTTCCTTCCTTCCAACCTGGTGGAACCCCCTTATCTTCCAAGGCCTGGCTCACACCCCTTTTCCATGCAGCCCCAGCCCCCACAGTCTCAGGATCTGCCCCCTGACTCGCTGAAGCCCCAGAAGAGCAAGGGGAGGAAGGGCAGGGTCAAGAGAGGGCCCTGCAGCAGCTGAAGCTCCTCCAGCCACGGCCTTGGGGTGCCTGCAGGCCCACCCACCCCGCAGGGCCTGTTGAGGCCCCAGAAGGAGCAGGGGTGGGTGAGCGTCTCCAGGGAGGCTCCTTGGAGGGGCCTCGACTGCCACTAGGCGACAACAGCCTCCAGCTGCAGGCCGGCCGGCCAGGGGGTCAGCCTCAGCCGCAAGCAGCAGCAGCAGCGGGGACCTCGTCCCACCTGTGGCAGGAAGTGAGACCTCAGGGGCGACAGGTGGGTGGCCCAGAGGTGTTTGGCACATGTGTTTCCTCAGGGGGCGCAGCTGGCCAGGGGCCCCGGTCCCGCCTGCAGGGCTGCTCCAGGCCGCTCCGCCCCTGCTACAGCTTGGAGTTTCGGGTTCCTGGGGCTCTGGGGGAGCTGCCCCTGGGGGCAGCTGAGCAGAGGCTGTCTCCACCCAGCCACGGGGAGTCGCAGCCGGATCCAAACCATGCGACCAACCCCTGTGTGGCCTTCCACAGGCGCCTTAGCCTTGCGGTCCGGGAGTGCTTGCCTGTGTCACGAGGGCGGGGAAGAGTGGCTGAGAGAAGCGGACAGGGGGCTCGGACCTGCAGGCAGCGTGCTCCCCTAACTGCCCCCGGGGTGGGGAGCCGCGGGGCTCACTGTGGAACCAGCATCAGATGTAAGGGACATCTGTCAGAGTCCTTCCTCCTCCACTCATGTAACACCCAGCGACCAGGCACCTTGGCTGCCTCTGGCTCCCCCGTGGCGTGGCCAGCGAGCCAAGTTGTTGGAATTGCAGCCCCCAGACCGCTCAGCGCTGCGCCTGGTGCCCCGCCCCCACCTTCCTGGGGCCGCCCACCCCCTGGCAGCACTTCGCCGTCCCGGGGCTGCCAGCTGCAAGGCCACCCGCCAGGCGCACGCCCCACTCCTCTCCACACCCACGTGGCCCGTCTCCTCCCAGACTTGGCCAGGCCGTGCACACAGTGGGATGCACGTGTTTTTTTCAGAGAGCTCCCACTAAGTGCCAAGGCTGTTCCAGGCCCTAGTGACTCATTAGGAGCAAACACACTCCAGGCCTCAAAGCTCGGCCCAGGGGGCCAACGGACTACCGGATACTGATCGGCTGCCCTGAGTGTGCCGGTGGGGTAGGGCTCTGGAGACAGCAGGGCAGGGACGAGACTGGAGGGCGACCGGGGCGCCCTGGTGGGGGTCGAAACTCCTCTGAGGAGGTGACGTCAGGCCCAGACTGTGGTGCTAGTTCAGCCCAAAGGTGGGCAGGAGGCCCAGGCAGGTCAGCGGGGGCCCCACAGGTGGCGGGGAGCAGGCTGGGTGGGTGGCAGGGACTTGGATTTTATGCTAAATGCGCCAGGAACCCAGAAGCTTTGGGCAGGGCGGTGACCAGATCAAACAGTTGAAGGAGACAGTGCCTGGTGCTCTGAGGAACACGGTGTGGGGGTGTGAGGCAGGCAGGGACCAGGGGAGGCCGTGGTGGCCCCCGGTGCCACGCAGGCCGGGCAGTGGTAGGTGTGGGGGGAGGTGGGAGCCCAGGAACCCAACCTTGCATGCACCGGATACAAAAGCCCTGGCGAGGCCGCCCACCCCGAAGCCGTCCTCGAAGCTCCACACCCGGGCAGCCCGAACAGCAGCCATGAGATCCTGCTCATCCAAGACCGGAAGTGTGGAGCCCTGGCCACGGCCAAGTGAGCCTGCGGGGGGCTGTGGCCCTCCAGAACCCACCCTGGGCTGGAGAGCCCCTCGCGGCACACCCAGGGCGGAGCCCGGCCAGGCGGCTGAGGCAGGGAAAGGCCACGGGGCCCGGACGCCCCCCCCCCACAGCAGCGCGGGGGTCTGACGGGCTGAGCCCGGGAGCCCGCCTGGCGGGGGGGCCCAGCACATGCACAGCGGCCGCAGGAGCCCCAGGGCGCCAAGTGCACCCTTGCAAGGGAGCGCCCACGACAAGCCCATGAAGGGATCTCGCTCGTCCAGTCCATTCGGTCCCACCCCCTCGGTCCTCCCAGCGCCCTCACGTCTGACCTGCCCTGAGGCCCCAAGTGGGTTCCCGTGACTCAGGTTCTCCTGGCAGCCCAGCCCGTGGGGGGGGCACTCACCACGAGCTGGGGCACGGGCAGAGATCTGCCCTCCGGGCTCAGGGACACGTAGGTGAAGAAGGCACTGGCAGCCCGGTAGCGCTTCTGCGAGTTGTCCACCACGGGGTCGGCGTCCACCAGGACCTCGATCTCCATGGACTTATTGCTCGTGAAGGTCATACGCCCGGAGATGGTGATGACGCACCCTGCAGAGCACAGAAGGCAGGTTAGGGCGCAGGGGCCGCGGGGACCGGCGCACGGAGGGCGTGGACGACACCTGGTTAGGCAGTGCACGTGGTTTTAACAACTACTAGGACCAGGAAACAGCGAAACGTTAGTGCCCGCGAGCACTCACCTGCCCAGCGAGCGGACAGGCTTTCATCTACGGAGAGCATCAGACCTGAAGGGGTCTTGGGGCCATCGCCTGGCCCCAGCCTAGGCATGGGCCTGTCCCCTGGAGTGGCAGTGTCTGCCCCTGAGGGCAGTCCCCAACCTGCTCGCAGCCCCCGTGGCCCCGTGGGAGCCGGCTCCATCCCCGCAGCCTGCGCTATCCACGCTGTGGCCTTTCTGGTGACCACCGGAGCCACACGGCAGCCCCCACGCTGCACTGAGCCCCACTGGAGACCTTCCTCTCACTTCCCGGGCCCCTCCCAGGCTCCCTGGTGCAAGGTCCCCGAGCTGGTCTGATAAGCTCGTGTGCTTTGGTCCCGCCAAGCGGCCGACAGATCGCTGACCGTGGCCCCACATGCCCTAAGGCCCCGTCTGCACTTCAGCCCATGTGGCCCATGATCACCAGCCACCCCCTGTCTGGGCAGGACCTTGCCAGGCCACCCCCCGAGCGGTGCACACCTGTCTTCCTGAGACACACCTCGTCCCCCCATGCTCTGAGGCCCCAGGTGCCACCCAGCTCCAGCGGTACCCCCCAGGGGCCATGACGAAGTCTAAAGTCCTGTGCTCCCATGATGCCGGTCCCAGGCATCCTGTCTCCCTCCACCCGAGCTGCACTCTCTGCACTTCCCCTGTGCTGGGGTCAGGAGTGCCCAGCCTGGCAGCTGCTCTCTGACCTGGAGCCTCTCTGTGTCCCACACCCTCCAGGTCAGCAGGTCGGCCTGTAACTCAGCCCCTTGCTGCCTGCAGTCACTGTGGGGATGGCACGAAACGAGCCAGGGGCCAACTCAGAATGGCCGCTACCATCCCTGCTGGTGCTGGTTTGGACCGAGAGACAGCTCGAACCCTCGGGGGGCCTCCAGCAGGAGGGCTGACGCCTGGCTGTGCCTCCTGCAACATGTGGCCAGGGCCCCTGCCCCGCCCACGACCGTGACGCCACTCTGGGCCCTGCTGAAGGAAATCCGTGCCCGGGTCCAGCCTGTAACACCGGGACCCGCTCCCCACACGCAGCACTGGCTGCGGGGGCCCTGGTGTCCTGGCTCCTTGGAGACAGGCCCACAGGCATGTCCAAGACCCCAGAAGACAGACGAGCTGAGGCGAGGTGGTGGCTGTTAGGGGCATGTGGGCAGGCTACAAGCAGGAGCAGTTATTCGAGTTATAAAGTTCCAGAAGGTTCCATGCCACATTGAGCTTCATACTTACAGGCAGCGCTCTGGGCTGGATACCGCCACTTCTGGGGGAAGGAAGGCCACGAGGTCAAGGACCGGTGGCACTGCGTTGGAGACACGGGCACGGAGTCCCGAGCGGAGCCCCGGGGTGCACCGTGGGCCCTCCCCCCGGCAGCAGCAGCATTGGACATCCCCGTTTCGGGTCCCAGCCCCTCAGCGACCCAACCGGGCGAGTGGCCAGCCGCCATGCATCTGCCCGCAGCCAGACGCCCTGTGTCAAAGCCTGCGACTTGCCAGAATGACGGTGTCCCCGTCTCCGAGGGGCGAAAAGGCTGCAGTGTGGGTGGCGACCGAAGCGTTTTGGCTTTTGGAAGGAATCGCTGTCTTCTGACCCGTGAGTGGCGAGCTCCCTTTCTTTTCGATTACAGTTTCCGGCGCATGGGGACCTTCCTCTGGGAAACAGCGACCCGGCGGGACAGAGCCCAGCGGCCCTGGGGGACACCGGCCCAGAAACAGACAGGCCGGGCTCCCTGCGGCCCGGGTTCCTCACACGCAGAGCAAGACGTGACCCGAGAAACAGAGATGGTCTCTGCTCCCCCGGGGCCCCCGGGCCAGCCAAGCACGAGGCCAAGGCCGGGACCCCCAGCCCGAGGGCCCCCCTCACCCTCACCGCCCGAGGAGACCATCTGCCTGGGACGTGTGCCAGAAATGAGGCTTCTGAAAACGAAGGCCTCTCTTCCGTGTTTCGGAGCAGGAGCAGCTCTTCGAAAAGGAACGTCTGCGTGAAGCGGGTCCCCACGGTGGTTGCCCCACCGTCCGGGCTGCCAAACCAGTCCCAAGACACAGCATCCCACTGGACCCGAGTCCACGGTCGCCTTGGCAACTAACCACCCCTAGAGGCCAGTCGCAGCCACGCCCCCAGCCTCCCCCTCGACAGTGAAGTCTGGTCAGGTGGGAAGGAGGGCGAACGGCCACGGCCTCCAAGCAGTTCTTCCTCCGTGACCGAGGCCGGCTTTGCATCTCCGGGAGCTGCCCTGATAGCAAAGTGCAGCTGCCAAGCAGGGTGGCGTCAGGAAACTGGCCTTTTCTTAGCCGGCAGCTCTCCAAGGGCGCAGGGGTTGGGGTGGGGGTGACACTGGATGGGGCCGGCTCCGTGGGAAGTCTATGCACTTTCCACTGGGGTTCGGAAGCCATGAGTAACCGCGACTCACAGGAGTCGTTCTGGGAAAAGAGCCCTGGTGTCCTTTCCCCAAGTTCCCGCCAGCGTGGCACACGACACCCGAGGCCATGAAGGACGGGCCAGGGTGGACGAGGCTCTCCGGTTTGATCAGATTCCACGATGACACCGTGGTCCACGCCCTCGGCAAACACCCCCAGTAAAGCACAAGCCTGCACAGCAGAGGGGACCAGGGCGGCAGACCGTCCCTCCCCGAACCCTACAAGCGCCCAAGCGCCACTCGGGTAAGCAAGCTGCACTTGCTCTCCACAACGCCAGGGAGGGAAAGTGACCCTCTACCCTTCCGATTTCAGGGGGCTTCACGCCCAGCGCCCAGGCACTCAGCAGCCAGGTGTGGCCCGCTGGGCCCCGCTGGACTGGCCGGGGCCCTGGAGGGTCTGATGAAGGCGGCCTCTGTGGCTCTGGCCGCAGCATCGCTCCCCTCAAAGCGTGCTTCTCGAGGGCCGGTGGGGAGCGTCAGGGTACCTCCTTCCCCACGCCCCCTCCCGTGGCCAGGGATTGGACCCACGGGACAGCTTCTTCCGACAGGCCCTTCGCCAAGCGAGGCTCCTTCAGAGGCAATGCCGGGCTCCTGCAGCGCGGGCACCCCTGAACCCCAGTGAAGTGCCACTCTCCGGGGGCGCGGGGCCGCGCCTCGGGAGACACAGCCCGACGGAGAGGGACAGGCGCTGGGAGGGGACCCTGGCGTAACGTCTTCAGAGCAGCAGCAACACGAGGCGAGCGAGGGGAACCCCGCGCACCCGCCACACAGGCGCACGTGCTGTGAGAGGCCAGCGCCGTTTCCAAGCCGGGTCACTGGGACTGCGCGTGGGTCGGGGGTCGGGGAAAACGAGCCAACGCCAGCACTGCCGGTGGGGCGGGTGCGGGGCGGGCAGGCTGCTGCTGCTCAGGGACCCGGCGCGGTGGGCGCCACTGGCCGTCCCCTGAGGAGAGGAAGCGTGCACCACACCATCTGGTGCCAATGGCCATGGCCCCTGTGAGCCTAGGATCTCTGAGGGGCGCTGCCCGCTCTGTCCCTGGGGCGTTTAAAGGATGAGTGCCATCTCTCCCGAGCAGGGTACAGCTCCGGTCGTGCTGGAACGACCGATGTCACCAGATCGAGAAGGCGGGCCAACGAGCCCCGGGCTCGGGGATGCTTAGGCAGGAGACAGCACACGACCCCGTTGCCCACGGCAGTGGGCAGGCACCAGGGCCCAGCGGCTGCAGGCAAGCCCCGGCCCTTTGCTGGCACGGTCCCGTTACCTTTTCTGATCTTGTCGTGGAAGTTAATGGCGTCCACGGAAGCGGTGACTATGTTGGTCTTGCAGTGACGTGCGGCCACGATCCCGGCCACCTCGTCCATAAGCTTCATGGTGACGCCTGTGCAGAGAGGAGCCGTGGGGCAGATTAGACCTGGGGGTGGGGGCGGGACTATTTCCCACCCCGGAAACAAGGCACGAGAAACAAACCTGAAACCTGCCCGGGGGGGGGGGGGGAGCCGCACGGAGAGAACGGGGGCAGGACCAAGGCCACCGGGGACGTGTGAAAAGGACCCCAGCTGATGTTCCAGGCTACTAACAAAACGAGGACCCTTGTCCCAACCTCCCCAGAGATCTCGTCCTGCCGGGAAGTTCGTTACGATGTCCACTGAGTGGCTGCACCGAAGCCAGACAGGCACCAAGCGTCGGTGAAAACACGGCAGAACCAGAGCCTGGACTGCTCGGGGGGCAGAGAGGGGTGCAAGGCGGGCGGAGAACGGTGCAGCGGCGGCCGCTTTGGAGTGGGGGTTTCCCGGAAGGCCACCCCAGAGTCACCACGGGACTCAGCGGTTCCACTCCCAGGTACGCACCCGGGAGAACTCAATCATGCACACGCACTGGTAACCACGTTTCACAACTGCATTACTCACAACAGCCAGAACGTGGAAGCGACCTGACTGTCCACTCACTGATGGAGGGAGAAGGGAGCGAGGCCCATGCGCGCCACGGAACACCGTTTGGCAAAAACAAAAAAAGGGAGCGAAGTCCTGACCGGCTCCCACATGGAGGAGCCTCCGAGTGACGCTGAGTGAGAGCAGCCGACACAGAGACCAGACGCTGCGCGGTTTCACGGGCACGGAGTGTCCGGAACGGGCAGACCCAGGGACAGAAAGCAGGCTGCCGGCTGCCTGGGCTGAGGTACGGGAACACTCTGAGGCTGATGGGGGGGGGGCGGGGGCGGGGGCCGGGGCAGTGCGGTTCTGCGCCAAAAGTCGGGGACCGGTAACAGGCGGCTCGCCCGCCACGTGGGTCACTCCGAGGGGAAGCCGCTCCGTGGAAGAGCGGGACCAGAAGGGCGGGCTCACGGAAGGCGGCGTCTTTCAAACCCCAGGCCGCCCCTGTCGCCGGACGGGGCCTGACCGCACGCCTGCTAGTCAGCCCGCCAGCCCCCGATCTCGCTCCCCTCCCAGTGCAACCCAATGTTGTACTGACTTCATATCTAAATCTTAAACCCTGTTATCAGGCTGACCTACACGCAGTGGCCACGAGTCAGCCACCGAGCAGCGTGGCACCAACCGTGCTGACGGCTACCGGAAGTCTCGGACCACTACGCAGACGCACCCCGGGACGCAGAAGGGCTTCCCAACGTCCGCAGAGGCAGAAAACCAGCCCAGCCCACCCATGAAAGCCGGGCCCCCAGGGAAGCGCGTGTAAGGAAGGGCTCTCGGAGGCAGATGCCTGTGGGGCTGGGCGGGGACCAGGAGCCTGGGGCAGGGCTTCCAAAGGACAGCTGTTGCTGGGCCCTGGCCGGTGCTCAGCCCCACCCCAGGGATGAGGGGCCTGGGCTACCAGCCTGGAATCTGCATGTTTATGAGAAATCTGTTCCCAGATACCAGATGAATTAAAGGTCCTATATGGGGAGAACAGAATACAATGTAACCACAAAGGGGGGGGAGCTCCCACAGGGGCCCAGAGCCCACAGCAAATACCGCGGGAAACATTGCGGGGAGGGCCTTGGGCTGCTCTCCACCTGTCTGTGCACCTGAGCATTTCCAGGGTAAAAAGGTCTGGCTTTTAAAATTACCGTTCTTGGCCCTGGCTGGTGTGGCTCAGTGGATTAAGTGCTGGCCTGCAACCAAAGGGTGGCCACTTCGATCCTCAGTCAGGACGCAGGCCTGGGTTGCAGGCCAGGTCCCCAGTAGGGGGCACGCGAGAGGCAACTGCACACTGATGTTTCTCTCCCTCTTTCTCCTTCCCCCTCTTTCTCCTTCCCTCTTTCTCCCACTGTAAAAATAAATAAATAAAATCTTTAAAAAATAATTTAACAAAGTTGCTGTTGAAGCAGGATTAATTAATCATTAAAATTAGCGTTCTTGATTAAAAGTATGTCTGTCTCTCTGTTCCTTTATCGCCATGACCGCTTCTGGGGGAAGACCCCGCTAACTGGTGGCAGCGGTGCCTGACCCGGCAGGGCTGGGACACTCGGGCACCGCGAGCCCAGTCTGTGTGGGAAGGGCCAGCACCCTGCTCTCCAAAGGAACAAGGCCAAGGTCACCTGGAGGTCCAGTCTAAAGTGAGTGCAAACGAAACGCTGGGGAACGGAGCTTTTGAAAGGAAAGAATGGCAGGTGCCAGGTTAGTCCCCAGGCGACGGAGGCGGGGGGACACCAGAGGCTGGGGCGGCCAGGCCGGGCAGGGTGACAGCTGGCTGTCAGCAGCGCAGCTCTCGAAAGGCCGAGACAAGGGTCTCAACGTGCTCCACAAGGGGTCTCCGCCGGGTGAGGCAGGTACCGGAAATGGGCGCGGGCAGCTTTGCCTCAGTCCACCCTGAGGCCCCTGCCCTTGCCGCCCGCAGCAAGGGGCCCGTCCGAAAGCCCCTGGCCCTGCGCCAGAGAGGCAGCGTGGCCCGCAGGGGCAGTGAGTGCGGCAGCCGACTCCCGAGGGCCCAGCGGCCCTGGTCCAGCACGTGCAGGTGCCGGGGCTAGGAGGCCTGCTCCTGCAGGGGGAGCCCTGCTTCATCCTCTGAGGTGCCCCACGCACCCGCTCCGGGGTGGGCTCTCGACCGGTACTGAATGCAGGGTGAACGAGGGAATGAATGAGCCTGGCCCCTCCTGGACAGCAGCCTGTGGGGTGGGCCCATCACGGTCCCCATTTCTCACAGCAGGAGCCCGAGGCACCGAGAGGGACCAGCCCACGACCACAGGGCGCCAGAGGCCACACGGCACTGCCGCTGCACCCAGGACCGGGGAGACGGAGCTCCAAGTGGCTCCCTAACCGTGGTCTGACTACGGAAAAGGGAGTTCAAGGTCATGGTGAGAGGGGTGGGTGTAAGGTCACGGACCCAGTGTGGCCAGCTTGGGCCGGCAGGTGTGTCGTCGGCCCGGGGGTCCAGCTGGGCAGGGGAGAGGGTAAGGAGGCAGGAAGGGAACAAATGGTTTGAACCGGACTTAATGTTTAAAACGCAGGAAGTACAATGAGCCCCTTCTCTGTGTTCCTGAAAGGCAAAGCTAGTAAGAATGGAGGGACAAATGGAGGAACTCAGAATCCGCTCCAAGCTGGGATTTTGCCCAGTTCATCTGAAACGCTGGCAGAGATTCCACAAGGGACTTCACCGTTACTAATAATGCTGCAGGAGCCGGAGCGGGTGCCAGCCGCCAGGCCCTGAGCCCGTGGCAGGGCAGGCACGACCAGGCCATCAGCACCATGGGCGCCATGGGAGCAAGCACCAGGTGGGGACACACCTTGTGGTCCCCATGTCCCTGCCCAACTCCGAAAGTGGCAGACGGCACTCAGGAAAGGGTGCTGGAGAGAGGGAGGGGGGTCCACGCCAGCAAGCAGCTCCCGCAGCAAGCTGCTGGGCCGGCACTTGGGCACAGCCTGGCTCAGGGACAGGTGTGGCCAGGAAATGGCTGCTCATCCGAGCCCCGAGGCCCAAAGCCAGGTGGCCTTGGCGACTTGTCAGGAAACAAAACTGGCACTCGAAACAGCCTTGCCACGGCTGTTGGTGGTGAGGTTGAAAGACAAGCTCCTCCTGGCCCCACAGTGCATGCAAAGGGGAGCTGGGGATGGAGGAGGGGGCAGCGATCAGCCACAAACCTGACACGACACACCCACGCCACACGGGAAGGCCAGCACTCACAGGCTGAGCTCGGGGTTGTCTACATAACTTCGGGGGCTGGTCCCAGCCACAGGGAGCGGCAGTGGGGGACGATGGGCGTCTGGAAAGCATTGGGCCTGCTCCCTGGACAGGGCCTGGGGCTCCGGGGGCTCTCTCCCCGGACCACCTGGCCCTCCTCCGCTCACGGGACCTCCCAGGGAGTCCACGGCAGGAACAGGGGAAGTGACGGCAAGGTGGACTTTAGGGCTCCCTACATGGGCGACTCAAGTGCCTCGGAAGCAGGGTCTCTGGCCATGTGGGGTCTGGGGGAGGAAGCTGGGGGACCAGACATGGCAGCGGGAACCTCTGATGGAGAAAAGAGGCCTCGCTGGAAACCACATCTGCATCTGGGCTGCCTGCGTCTGTGTCACGAAAGGCACACCGGTGTCCCTGCAGTGGATGTGGAGACAGGGAAGGACAGCCGTGGTCCCTTGCGGTCCTGCGTGTAAAGCGTGTCGTGGTGGCTACGGAGAAGGAGGGCACCTGATCTGAATACCGGAGGATAATGAAACGCTGACTTCTGGCCCTCCCCGCTGCTCCCGGTGGGGACCACCTGTCAGTGGGCGGGGCTGGTTCTGAGACACCGGTTGCTACGGGAAAGGGGCATCCCAAACGGCATGCGGAGCTCAGACCAGCGGAAACTCACATGACGTCGCCCCATCATGCATGCTCGTAAAAATTATCACAAAACACAGCGTCTGACTGGGATACAACAGATTACAACCGATGTGTCCACTGAGAAAACTGTATTTTGTTAAAAAAGAAGAGAGTGCAAACCCGCCCACCTGGCTCGCCCCTGGCTTCCTCCTAACTCCGTGGTCCGGGCCCTCCGTCCTGCCAGAGGGAGCCGCCGGCCCCCGGACACCGGGGCCGCCATCCAGCTGCCCTTCACTTTTTTACGCTTCCGTTAAAAATACCAGGAATCCGAGTTCTCCCTAAAATGCCTCTTCCCAGGTTCCTACGGAAGAACCTCATTAATTTCTTCCTGTTCAGGCACAACGGGAGCTGCTGACGAGAGAACAGCTTTGCCCAACGGCAGCCCGTCGCGTGCGGCCGCCCCCGAGACTCGCCGCGCAAAACCCGACGGCAAACCGCAGGGTCTGCTCTCCTCGGACGCCGCCCTCCCTTCGGGAGTTACGGGGAGGAAGCGTACGGCCCCCCGGGCACCCGCGTGCAGACAAACACGGGCAGCAAAGCTGTTTGAACCTAGCACCTCACTGCTTATTACAGGTGTTCGTGTTCGCCTTCACGGGCAGGACACATACCGACTGCCTTAAAAGCAGGCGCTTCACTCTGTTCCCCGGGCCGATGGGCAGGCCGGCGGCTCCGAGCCCAGGGTGCTGGCCGCGCTGTGGGTGGCCTCTGAAATGCCCCCATTTCCATATTTAATCCCAAGTGACGGAGCGTGGGAGCCAGCCTCCTATGTGGTAGTAGGTTTGCCTTGTTTTCACAAGCCCACCCTTCGCTCATCACAAGGGGGGGTCCTCAGAGCCGGCTGAGCGACAGCCTCCACACGCTGCCTGCCCTCTCCCCCCCAAGGTTCCGACGGCCCCGCAGGCATCTCTGTGAGCCGGGACCAAGGGCAGAGGAACACTAATTAAGGTAATTAATAAGGATAATTTTTGGCATTTAATGCCCGGCACAGCAAAGACGATGGGCTCCTACCATCAGACGTCAAAGCTGGGAGCACCGGCAGAGGCCCTGGCGCAGGGGACGGCAGCCCCCAGGCGCCGGGCTTTCTCCCTGCCGCGCCGAGGAGCCGCCGGGAAATCTGCCTGCCGCTGTTTGAGGGCGAGCACTTAGCCCGTGCCGGGCGAGGCAGCGGGGGAGTAGGGCAGGGGAACGCTCGTGCCCAACTGCCACGAGCCCACGCTCTTCCTCAGCCCCGCTCTGGGGAAGCGGGGCCTCCCTGGAGTCCACTCGAGGTGCATGAGGTCAAGGTCACTTCTTTGAAGGCCAAGATCCTTCCCAGTGGACGTCAGTTCCCTCAAAGCAGGCTCGACTGAAGTCCAGGGTGAAGGCTGATGTTTAAGAATCGCATGCTCACGGCGAAGAGGAAAGATGCTCTCGGGACAAGGACACCTGCCGTGTGTGTCCCTAACGGTCACAGCTGAAGCGGAAGCCAAAGCGAACCGCGGCGGCACTGACGCCTGCAGCCCCCAAGTGTTGTGCAGAGGGGCGCGCTCATGCTGTGTGGCCAACCAGGCCGCTCAAGCAAAATGCTTCGAGCATGCAGCAGAGGAGGCAGCCCCGGCCGGCAGGGGCCCGAGCCACACACGTCCCCCTGAGGAGGAGGCCACCAGGAGGACCAGCACAGGCAGGAGGACGGCCGTTCCTGGGAGAGACGTCCGCGCGCCCTTGGACCAGGGAGCGCAAAGCCCAAGCCACCAAGGGCAGGCAGGAGGGGCGGGGGCCAGGGCTGTGACCTGGACCCCTACGTCCACTGCCCCCCCGGCCCCCTCTAGAAGGACATGAAGCCGATCTTTGGAGCATTCGCTGCAGAGAATGTTTTCAAAAGCAGAGGTTCTTAGAAAGAGAACCAAAGGGCATGCCGCTGCGGCTTGGCAACGCTCAGCTTCAGGCGGCTGCCTGGACCCCATGAGGCCAGACGCTCCTCGACAGTAGGAAACACGCCCCCGCGTCCCCATCCTTCCTCTCCCAGCCACGGGCCAGCCACACGGTCTACATGCAGGAGCTCCGCTAAATGAGGTCACCAAACTGGCTGGAGCGTCTGTGCCTCATTCCGTGGTTTTGGTGAAACCAGCTCCCCCCAGAAGTACACACATACCTTCCCCACGAGCCCAGGTCACGAGCCCCTGGCGAGAGGCCTCGCCCTGCACCGCGCCTCCCGGACATCCTCTGCTTGTGCACCACCTGCCTCCTCCCACCCACCCCCCGACCCAGGGGCCTGCTCAGCCGGGTCCCCAGGCCTCAGCACACGCTGCTCCGGGTGGCGGCTCACCCACTGCGCCCTTCCCGGTCCTGTGGTCCTCCCTCCCACACAGGGGCCATCCTCCCTCTTCCCAGCCGCTCATTGTGCACAGAGCCAGGCCCTGTGCTTGGTGCTGCAGAAGACGCAGACAGCAGGACAGACCAAAGTCCCCACCCTGTGAGCCTCCAGGCCGTGGGGGTGGCAGGCCCCCCGGAGAGACACCTGTCAGGGGGTGGTCGGTGCTCTGGCACACAGGTAAGCAGGATTGGGGGGGGGTGTCTGACACAGGTGGTCAGGAAAGGCCACCTTTTCTCCAGACACCTGAAGAAAAAGAGGCTGCTGCATAGTTGCTCAGGAGACTGCAGCCCAGGCAGAGGGGACCGCAGCCTGTGGGGAGAGAACCGCCTAACTCTCCCTGGGCCTCGGGAACAGAGAGGCAGAGGGCGGTGGGGGTGGTGAGGTGCAGACGGGAGGCACCTGGGGAGGTCACAGAGCGCCCTGCACGGGAAGAAAAGGCACGGATGAGAGCTGGGAGCCGGGAGCCGCGGCGGGCTCCTCTGCAGGACCCGCCAGACCGTGCACTGTGACCTCCAGGGCGGACAGGAGACCAGGTGAGAGGCTGCTTCATGGTAATGGGCAGGCCCGGAGCAACAGAGCAGGTGAGAGCTCAGATTTCGGAATGTTTTGAAGGCAGAGGCCAGAGAACTGGCTGGTGAGGTGGAGGATCTATCTGCAGGGCAGGCTGGGAGGGGCGGGCGCGGGGAGCCGAAGAGCTCGTGTCTGACACCAAGCTGGGGAGGCGGGCAGCTGTGCCTGGGGGTCCCTGAGGAGGTGGCTGGAGCTACCAATGATTGAGCCACCAGCCGAGGGCGGGGGACCAGGCGCGCCCCGGGGTGCGAGGATGGGGCCCAGGCACCGGATGCAGGACAGGAAGGTGGCGAAAGCTGGGAGGGGCCATGCCCAGGCCTCGGGAAGGAGTGGACACCCACAGCTTCAGTCACTTCAGAGGTGTCCCAGCAGGAGGGAGCCTTGGGAGCAGGTGCCAGAGACGACAGCCGAGGGGCCTGGAGGGCCAGCGTGCAGACAGCCGTCCAAGGTGCTGAGCCACAAAGGGAGCGGAGGTGGGGGCCGGGCAGAGAAGACGGGCCTCTGGTGGCGGCCCCTTGGGGCTGTGTCTGCCTAGACAGCTGTGACAGTGGAGCCCCAGCGACCTGCCTGACAGTCACCACCTCATTGTTCTTCCCACACGGTGACCCGCAGAGCCGGGCGCCCTGGCAGTCGGGGACCCCAGCACGGCCAGCACCGCCCTGACCTGCAGAGCCCGGGGCCCAGTCCAGTGCACTGACTTCAGACCCCGGGCAGCTCAGGGCAGAAAACACTCACCCCGGTCTCCTGCTTTCTGAGGAGACAGCGAGCATGGTCAGTGCCCATGCTCAGTGGCCATGCTTGCTGTGCCATGCGGTTGTCCGCTGTCCCGATGTGACGGGGGCAGGGTGCAGGCGGGCTCCAAACTGGCCAGGCCCTCCCTGGTCATGGTTTCAGAGAGTCGGGGGGCAGGGGACCCAGGGGATTTCAGGGGTGGCAGTCAGTGGTGTCCAACACTCTCTACAGGGCGAGGGAGTGGGGTGGGAGGGCCTGGGTCACCAGAACCACCCGAATGGAGGTTCGGGCACTGGAGGTGGCGTCGCAGCGTCTCTGCCTCCTGGGGGAGAACGCCAGGCCAGCAAGGACCCCTCCGGCACACGCACGTTCGGAGAACCACCCGCACCCACGACAGAGGACAGCTCCTTGGTTCCTCCGGTTCTCCCACAGTAACTCCAGGGCTCAACACACCCCGCCTGCCCAGCTGGGCCCTCCCGCCCTGGGCAGGCGTGATGCAGGGCCTTGCCGGGGCGCCCTCCGCGGCTTTCCGGCCTGGAGCCCTGACACCGGGGTGGGCTGTCGTGCACCACGCAGAGGGCGGCCCCCAGGGACGGCAGGGTACGGCGCAGGGGCTGGGTCCCCAACACCACCATCCGCCCCATGAGCCCTGCACCTCTGCCGCTCACGTTGAAGCTGATGCTGACCAGGGCCTTCAGCACAGCAGCTGAGCCCCGGCTCTGGTGACCACCACCTTTGCAGGAAGCCACGGGAGGACGGGAATGAGGGCAGACAGCCCCAGGGAGAGGCCAAGGCCGTCTCAGGAGAACAGTGCAGAGCAAACTAGAGGGGGGGCGGATCTCTCCGGGGAAATGCTGGCACCCACAGCTGCCTGGCAGATGAAACTGTACAAGAAGCATTAATGGAGCTGCCGGGGGTGGGCGGCATGGTGCACGGGGCGGGAGTGGGCTGAGGCGGTAACAGAGCTGCTGCGGCAGCCACACAGCCACGCAGTCCTGGTGCCCTACGCGGCCCAGCACGAGTGGCATCTACACAGCAGACGCCTGGACCTGCCGAACCCGGGGACGCTGTGCAGCGGCGAGGGCCAGACCACAGCAGTGGCCACAGCTGCGAAGCAGGACACCCACAGCGGAGGGAGGACGAGGGGCAGTGGGGCGCTGTCCAGAGCCATCGGGGTCGTCTGCACAGACCACTTCGGCTGAAAACAACTTTGAAATAAAAAAAATACAGTGCCAAAGAAAAATCCGGGGCTGCCCAAAGTTCAGAAGAGAGGAACTCCTGGCATCAACCCCAGGCTGAGGCCCGGAAGCCTCCCTCCCCCAGGAGCTGGCCGCCGCCGCCCGGAGCTGGGGAGCGTGTTTCCTCCTGGTGTCTGGCTGGCTGTGGGCAGCGACAGTCCCAGGCCACGTGGAAACGGCCGGCGGAGGACCAGGCGAGGAGATCCCCAGAGGAAAGAAGTCGGAGCAAAGAGCCAACAGAACAAGAGCAAGACCTTTAAGAAAGTGAATCAAACGAAGAGACCCAGAAACAAGCCCTGCCTTCCCACCAAGTTACTGAAAAGCAATGCTTCGTAGTATAGTTTCAATTCTAGACATAAACACCTTTGCAAACAGAACACACCCTCAAACAACGAAAAGTTGTTTTTCTATTTCAGGTGAGTTTTTTAAAGTACTATTCATTTATATGCTGTTACCTCACCGAATTCTTTCATTGTTTGAGTTATTTTATCCCAGGATCTCAGTTCTCCAAGTATATTAATTACTATGCTATCTGCAAAGACACAGCTCCCTTCTTCCCTGCCAGTTCCTGGGCCTCCAAATTTTTCCTCCTGTTTAACTGCCCTGGCTGAAATCTCCCCAACAACGTCACCTGGTGCAGAGGGAGAGCGGGTGCCCTGCCTCACTTCCGAGTGCAGGGGGAGGAGGTCCTCCAGGCTCCCCCCGTGATGCGATTTATCACGTTCAAGAAGCCCTGCCAGTTTCCATTCTCACGGAGCGTTTTCATCAAGGTTGGGTGTCCGGGTGCATTTATAAGGTCCTGACGGCCACACATACCTAAGCGTCCCCCCCACATGTCCCTGGGTCACTCTTCAGGTGTACAGCCAACAATGGGGGGAGGGCATGAAGCGACAATGACCTTTTTGGGCTGCGACCCCAGCACTTTCAAGAGCAGGAAGGAGAACTCTGCCCAGTCCGCTCAGAACTCAGGGAAGGCGGAAGCCCAACGCCAGGCCAGACAGTTAGCATTGGCAAGGTCTGTGTGTGTGTGTGTGTGTGTGTGTGTCCAGGAGGCAGGGTGGGGATTAGGCCTCCAGGTCAAAGCCACCCAACATGTGAAAACCGCAGAAAATGGGGCACGGGAACAGTGTGCCGAGACCACGGGTACAGCGCAACATCACTGAATGAAAGCAATTCAGCTCACACCCCGGGTCACCACGCTCCCCTGCGGCTGCCTCCTACAAGGTGGCTTAGGCAGGACTTTCATCCCAACAGGGTCCCCTCCCACTCCCGGCGACTGTGCTCCTGCCACAGGGAGACAGACACAAGGAGGGACCCACGTCCTCAGTTCCAGCACAGTGGCTGCTTCGTCCCTCACTCCTGCTGACTTCTACGCACTGGGAGAGATCATGGGACTTGCTAAAAGTGTTGGTTTTTTTTTTAAAACCGTGGGCACAAAATCCCTACTAAAATTGGCATCGTGCACACTCCTTAAATACACGTTGAAAAACGGGCCTGTGCCGATGGAAGCAGCTTCAGCTCCCCGAGTGCACGGGAGCCGGCGCGTGGCGCCATCCGCACGGGGCCCAGCACGTGAGCAGAGAAGACAGCGCCTACGAGTGCGGACCTGTGTGGACAGTCTCCCATCTGACTTTCGTGCCCAGGTTCAAACACAGGCATCCTCGGAATTTCAGTGACTCATCACGCAGCCTCCGAAAGGTCGGGCTGTACACTCCACTGACACAAAAGCCTGACCAGGGTCAGCCGGCAGCGGGACTGCCCGGGGACCCACGGGGACCCACGGGGACCCGGGGGCGGGAAGGGACAGCGGCAGGGGCCGCTCCTTACCTCCGTGCACGAAGCCGTGCAGCGTGCAGTCCGAGGGCCCCACCAGGTGGATCAGGCTGGACTGGCTGTAGCTGACCGTGCTCGGCTCTGGAATTGCAAAGGGGACAGATGAGGCCAGGGGACAGACCGAGGAGTCCCACAGCTGACCGGTCTGACAATGCCCACACACCTGGCGTTGCCACAGTCCCCGAGGGCTGACGGTCAGCTTAGACCTGAGATCTCTAAAGGACACTGAGGTCGCAGAACAGGCCCCAGGTGGTGAATCGGAAGGCTTTTCAGGATGAATTAGCCACTCTGTTAGTGAGTCATGACGTTACCCCCTGAGAACATCAGCGCCCCCTGCAGGCCCTGCCCCAACCCATGGGCAGCCACGAAGCACCCGGGGCTCCAAGCTCCCAGGGTTCCCAGTGGCCTGTGCCAGCAGTGGGGTCTTCCGCGTGCCTCTCATCCCCGACTTCAGGAACAGGCACCGACAGAGCGTTCCAGGGACCCGTCTGCTCCATCGCACCCAGCGGCAGGCAGAAACTCGGAACCCGGAACGCCTCGGATTCAGCCTCCCGGGGCCCACCCCGACCCCTGCCCGCCCTCAGCCCCTGGCCCAGCCCAGGGACACACAGCACCCAAATGTGTGCAGGCTTTTCCCTCCCATGGCCAGCCCTCTGGTCTCTTCACTTCCCCGAGCGGCGAATCCTTCCCTCGCTCGGTGCTGCGGCTGAACCACCAAAGACGGCACTAAGCCCAGCCCCCAGAAGGCGGTGTTGCACCTCAACCCAACTCTCCCCACAGGTGCGGGCGACCTGGCGGCTTCTGAGCAGACCGTGTGCCTTCCCACAGCCTCCGGGAAGCGATGACACTCACGTGCCCCCTGCCCAGGAACCATCCTCTTCCCACCCCGGCAAGGCCAAGCTGCCAATTCAGCCCGCCCGCCGAGCCACCACGGGGCCACATCTCAGGTGGAGAGAGGTCCTCCCTATATTTGGCCACAGACAGAAAATCTGCAAGAAGCGACGCTGCTGAGCAGCCCAGGGCTGGTGGCAGGAGGGCAGTGCCCGGGGTCCCCTAAGCCTCCACAGCCACTTAGGAGCCTCCGCGGCCCCTCCATGGGGGATTTCGCACGTGGGGCTGCCTGCGTGGGCATGAAGCGGAGGTCACAGGTACTTGTTCCCGACTCAGCACTTTCTGGTTGTTCTCCAGCCTTGCAGGCCAGACTGACTCCGGCTCAAGCTGAGAGCTTGCGTGTGAAATGCCAACCTGCTCTGAGTGGCTGTGCGGGGAGGGGAGGAAGCCAAACTGCGGCCTGGGAGCCAGGGGGTTGGTCCCACAGCACCAGAGCCACCAGGTGGGTCCCACTTCTATCCGTGCTCAGCTCCCCTCGCTGGCCACCAGCCTGCCCTCCACCTCCTTGTGTGGCCCACCGTGTGGACCTCTGGAGGCAGGCCCTGATGTCACGTGAGGTCCCTCGGGGCTGCCCCGGGCTCTGCTGGGGGGACCTTTGTGCCGGGGTACAGGAAGCAGCAGTGTCACCGAGCCAGGAGCCGTGGTGAGCCCAGGATGAGAAGGCCCCGCCCCCATTTCCTGATGTTCCCGAGTGGGAAAGACACCTGAGAGCTTTGTGCTGCAGGAGGAGCGGTGACAGCCCCTGCCGGTGAGGGTGCACCCAGGGCCACACCTACTGCCAGCCTTAGGGGCTCCAGGTGCCCAGACCCTGCCTGGGAGATCGGGTGGAGGGGCACAGCCCAAGGAGCCACGAAGGATGCTCCAACCACCAGAGATACCTCCGGCCGGCGCTGCCAGCCCCGAACTCCCCGGTCTCAGAGACGGCCTCCCAGGCTTGTCCCTCCGTCCCGCGTGGGGGCCAAGGGCAACGAGGCCCTGAGGACCAAGGCTCTACCACATCACTCTCCTTGGCTTTGTGACCCACTCTTAAGAGACAGGAAAGCAACTATTTTATAGCCTCAATGGAACTAAAAGCCTCAAATTTGGCCCGAACTCAGGAACTGCTTTGATAGCTGAGAGATTTGCCCATGGACAAGGATAAAAGAATTTTTAAACTTCAAACAACGGGAATTGCATGTAAAGGTCTTTGTTATGTCAAATAACAACTTATTCAAAGGACGAGCACTTTGAAGTAGCTATGATGACCTAGCCAAAGAGATGCCCCCACTGTCCGGTAGTGACGTCCTAAGATATCCAGGAAGCCACAGCCAACGACCTAATGTTCCTGGAGCATGCGCCAGGAAAAGCACCAGCTTTCTGCTGGGGAGGCACCACAGCCGTGCACCCACATCCTTCCCTTGGTCGTGAACCCTGACCCCACAGCGGGAGGGGCTCTCCGTCGAGTCCCAGACCTGGGAGCCTTCCTGCTTTCTCCCCTCTGGAAGTTACCCCCAAAGCCCCCTACTGCAGATGGGGGTGGCCACAACACCGAGGGCCCGAATGCCCACCACTGGGGGAGACCAGTGCTAGAAGCACCCACTTTGGACGCCACAGTAAACCCCTGCTGAGTTATGAACGAGGATTCTCAGGTTTAGCAGCTGCTGTGACCTTGACAAGGGCAGTGCCTGGCCTTGAACCTGCCATTTCCAGATGATGTCAAGAACCCGAGTCAGGTCCTCGGGGCAACAACATGTAAAGTTCAACACAGCCGTAAACAAAGAACGAGCTCCCCCTTTCCCTGTGTCCAGTTATAGAAACTGAGGCCCAGAGAGGCTGGACCCCTCCTCAAGAGGCAGAGCTGGGGTTCCAGCTCCAGCACCTACTTTCCTCCCAGCCCCCTACACACCCCGCTCCCTCCCTGGGACGAGAGCTGGCAAGAACGGGCAATGGGGCCTGGGTGAGCCCGTGGCCAGCACCCGGCGTTCCCGTGGCCAGCTCGGAGCCCACTGGCCGGCGGGGGTGGGGGGCCCCTACTGACCCCAGGGAGGCGGAGCCCAGTCGTGACTCAGGAACCAGGGCGGGGCTAACTTGCCAAGACCCCTATGTACTGGCAGGGGCCAGGCATGGAGGGGAGCGCCGTTTCACACCCAGGGGCTCGGCAGGGCTGATTTCGGTATGGATGTGACAGTTCCCCAAATGGATGGCCCGTCAGGTGGCCGATGACCCAGACGCAGTTAAGGCGGGATCGCTGACGGCCATGGACCGAGGAGTTCGAGGCAGCCGCGTCTCCTCTCGTCAGAGGAAGAAAACCACGAGGAGCACCGGGCTGTACGGAGCTGCCAGACTCCCTGAAACACCTGACGGATGAGGTTGGCCCCTCAGGGGTTGCCAGGCAACAGCCACGGACGGCTGAAATCTGGGTCTGGTTTTAAAAGGGACCAAGAGCTGCAGATTCAGGGGGGCTCTCGGGCAGGAGTGGGTGCTAAGGGCCCAGGAGGAGTTGCCCTGTGGAACCCGGCCGGGAGCAGGGACCCTCCTCACAGGAGCCGGGCTGCCACGCGAGGCAGAGGCGCAGGGCCCGTTCCCCGGAACCCTTCCCGCACAGATGGAGCATCACTGTGCGCAGGAGCAGTGACGCTCGCCACTGGAGGACCCACCGCCCCAGGGCTCAGCGTGTCCCATGGGTCGGACGCCCAGAGGCCCTGCCCTGAGTGTGTCCGTGCACCAGCGGCTCCTCTGTGCGGGACCGGGGGTGGGGTGGGGTGTGGTGCGGTGAAGAAAAGGCCTTTCTGGAGGAAAACACCCCTTGCCTTACTGTTTGGACTGTGGGCGGACACTGCGTTAAAGCCGGGCCTCCCCGGACTTGAAGGTGATGCCCGGGAAGAAAGGCCGCGCGCCCACGCAGCTTTCTCGCCAACGTCAGAAAGCTGCTGCCGTCGGTCTGCGTCGTGTGAGGTAGAAAGCCCACCGAGCCGGCTCCTGAGTAAATGTGGGGCACAGCGACCAAAAGCCGGTCTCCGTGAACAGGCCTCCCTCCGCCCGGCAGCGGAGCCCAGCCGTGGGCACGTGGGCGCGTGGGCCTCCCGATCAGGCAGGGCTCGGCCTGAAACGTGCTCCTCCAGGGACCCGCTGAGCCCTCCTGTCGTCCCAAGCGGCTGTGATCCTGGGGAGGGATCTGTTCGCCCACCAACCCCAGGAGGACACTCACGAACCAGCCACCTTTATCATCCATCTGCCGGGGGATGTCAGCCACTGACCCCCTCAGGCACCGCAGCTTTTACCTGGGTTCGGGACGGGCTGGACGATGTCCCCGTTCCGCCACTTGGTCTCCATGCGCTCCAGCTTCTGGGCCTCGTAGCGCCTGCGGCCCTCCTCCTCCTGCTCCTGCCGGGCGTACTGTGGGGGCAGACGGATGCTCAGGGCTCCCGTACTGTAACTGGGACGGCCCTGCTCTCGAGAGCACGGGGTGCGTAGGAATGACAAAACCGCAGAGAGGGTGACGGTCTCGGGTCGCCCCACCCCTGCCCGAGAGCACAGCCTTCCGGGAATCATGTTCACGCCCACGTGGACATAACAGTTCCATCACGCTGTTGGTGAAGTTTAAAAGTCACAGAATTTCCCCCTCTTGCTGCGTCAACATAACATAGTTTATGTGATGGGTCCATTCTAAAGGGCACATAGCTTGCTTCCGGTCTCTTTCCTATTAAAACGGTATCATTCTGGCAATCTCAGCCACTGGTTACCCCACCCCCGCCCCGTCCCTTCCTAGGCCTCGTTCCTGGGCACAGGATGCAGAATCCAGGCCGCACCTGCGGTGCTCCCCCCAGACAGCAGGCCCCCGGAGTGCCCCCACGCCCGCAGCCTGGCTCTGCGGCCCCCCACCCCCACCCAGCCAGTGGGACAGGCTGCACGTTTTTGACGAATGCGCAGCCAAAGCTAAGACACCCCCCGCAAGCTCTCCACGCAAAGATGTGCCTGTCAACAGCAGAACCAAACTGAGAGGGTAACAGAAAATTTAAAACGAAACTGGGAGAAACCGAGGGCAGAGGCTGAACCAGAGCTGTCTTCACCTCTGTTTCCTCCAGGGCCCAGAGGGCCTGACAGGCAGGGGCGGCCTGGCCCTCGACACATGGCCATCCATGACCGGGGACCTCCTTTACCTGAAGTCCGAGGGCTCTCACTCCTACTACTCATCCTGTCTCCCCAGACAGGAAGAAGTACCCTGCACACCCAGCACAGAGTTTTTCTAGGCTACCCGCCCCGGGAAGGAGGAGGGTCTTCTCCTCCTGGCAACCGCTCAGCCAATGAGAGGCCACAACGCTTTGGCCCTCCTTTTTCCTCCAATGGACTCTCTGTTTACAACAACTCCTTTGCATGTCCCCCTTCCTCTATAAAAGAACCTGCCTCTCTTCTGTTCTCTGGATTTGTGGGTGGCTTGCCATTAGACCTGCAAAGTGCAATTCATTGTTGCTCCAGAACAAACCCATTTTGCTGGATAAATATCTGGCTATCTGTTTACGACCAACAGGCAGAAGGGCCTGTTACCTGCCTCTTCTCTGAGAGTGTGACGAGGGCCCTAAGGGAGGAGGGGTCCTGGGGTCTGGGCCAGCCCTTCCCCAGCCCCCACTGTTACTGCCCTGGGGAGACGCCCCCATCACAAGAGTGACCACACTTCTGCCACCACCCCCAGTGAGAAATGGAAGGGGGCCTCCTTACCACAAACGGAGGCACCTCCAGGACCTTGTCCACATTCTTCAGTGACAAGGGCACGTACCACAGGGTGGCCTTATTGGTCAGCTTTTTGGTACCTTCAGAGAAGAAAACCACATGAGTGAAGGCCCAGGGAGAGAGGGCAGGGGCACCAGGAACCCGACGGGTATGCTGAAACCCCGCTGCTTCCGACCCCTGACCCCCAAGGCCTTCTTTAGTGCTGAGGTGCAAGCACAGGCCCCCAAGCAAGGGGACCCCCCGCGGTGCTGCCACTCTCCGGAGGCTGCTGGAGAGACTTCAGGTCACCTGGCATAGGCCTGGGGGGGTGGGTGCCCCAGGCCCGTCGGCTTTCTCGCACTGGCTAACATGGAGGCCTCGCACCCGGAGGCCCTGAAACCTGGCATGCCCGTCTTCACAGGTGTTCGGGTAGAAGGGAGGTTCGGCCATCGACACACACCAGAAGCCTCTGAGAGGCTGCCAGTGGGCAAGAAGTTCCGTGGGGAGGGGCAGGCCAGCCTGGGGAGCACCCCTCGTTCAGCTGCCTCCCAAGGAAAACGAGCCACAGGAGAGGGGACAGAGCCAGGGCTGTGCCAGGCTGAGCCAGGGTCTCCACCAACAGACCCAGCAGACCCTGACTTCAAACGCAAGGTCACCCCACTGAGAAATGCAAGGTCATGACACTGACAGGCCTGCCCACCTGGCTCAGTGCCGGGAGGAGCTCCTGCAGATGGGGCTGGAAAAACAACAGCGCACAGTGGTGAGGCGGGAGGGGGGCTGGGCTGTGGAGGCAGAGCCTAGAGGAGCGGCCCTGAGCAGCCCAGAAAAGGGGGTGCTGCGGGGTCACAGCCCAGGGCACAGCTGTCCGGTCAGCCTGACAAGGGTCATCTTCGCAACCCCAGGCACTTCCTCAGCACTCTCTCCTTCAAGGTGGGAGGTGCCACAAAAGACTGGATTCGTGGTCTGGCTGACTCAGACCTCCAATCCAGAAGCATCCAGACCGAGTGTGGAGAGACGGGCTGTGGGCTGCCGACTTCCACTCTGGGTGGAGTGACCGGAAAGAAAGCTTTCCTTGGGGGACCGATCGGCCTCAGGGCAGAGTGGGCCTGCCCCATCTTCTGAGAAACAGGGGCCAAAAGAAATCTGTTGGCCCCTGCCCCTCACTTGTACAGGGGAGCCGGATGCCCCGAGAGGTCGACGGGGTTGTCCAGGGTCACATAGCAACCCAGTGCCACTCTGAGGACAGACCCAGGCCTCCCGGGTCCCAGTCATTTCAGGGAAGTATTTGCAAGTATGTCTTCAAAAAATTCCCTTCTCAACATGGAAGAGCCCCGCAGAGGAGCACAGTGAAACAGGAAACAGGGGAAGCGGGGAAGGTGGGGAGCAGCCCAGCGACCCCCAGAGGCCCCTCCAGGAGCCCACTTCCTGGCAGCTCCTTCTGACCTGCCTTCCCAAGGTGGACCGGGCGCTGCAGCTCCCTCCCCCAAACGTCGCAGCCCCAGCGACCAGGCCAAGCCCGAGGGCGGCAGAGCCGCAGGGAAGGCAGGGGCAGCTCTGGTCCGACAGCGCTGTGGGGACAGAGGGCTCCCGAGCTCGGGAACCAGAGGCAAGTACGGAAAATGTTTCCGCTGCGCTGTGACTGAAAGCGAATCTGACAACTTGCTTTCGGGAATAAAGATTTCCAGTTTGACTCAGCTGGAGCTAGCCTGACAAGCTGGTTTCCATGGAAACCCCGGGTGGCCCTCCCCCAGACCTAAATGAGCGCCATGAAGCAAATGAGGCAAAACATTCTAATTATACTTTCTCCATCATTTAATAAAACCATCAAAAGGCAACTGCAGCATTAGAAACATCTATTTTAAAATCTGAAGAGCTCCCAGCTATTTTCTGGAGCAATTCGCAGCAATCACATCCCAGTTTGCTTAATATTTTGACAGTTGCCAAAGATGAATGAGCCGTCTCAAAGGCAAAGGTTTGCTGGTTGTCTGCCTGCGTGTGCACTTGCTCAACCACCTCCTGACAGGCGACGCAGCCAGGGTGGAAGGGGACTCGCAGGTCGGGGGTCTCCTGCCTGGTGGGGCTGAGAAACACGGAGAGGGCCCGCAAACAGCTTCCTGGGTCAGCCCTGCCGGCCGAGTGCCCGCCAACCCCAGCCCCCCCGCCCCCCTGCCTGGCCTCACCCGCCCCCCCGCCTGTGTTCTCCGAGGGCCGCCAGGCCAGGCACTGCCCCAGGCGTGGGGGGACCACAGTGGACAAGGCAGCCACAAGCCCTGCCCTCAGAGGGCTCCCATCCCAGGGGACACATGGGCAGACAGAGACGCATCAGGACAGGGAGGCCTTGAGAAACCCAGGGTCCCAGAGTAAGAGGCACATAAAGATCTAAACGTGGGAAGACTGCGAGAGGATGACAGAGACAGATGCACAGCGGGCTGGCAAGAGAGTGAGGCCCGAGAGGAGGGCAAGAAAGGGCACGTCGGGCCCCAAGGGGCAAGGCGACCACGACACGGAGAGAAGGCCCAGCTCCAGGACCCCGGCCCGTCTCGGGCAGCGGGGCAGTGCTCCCTCTCCGCACCTCCTCGGAGCCCGGCCCCTCACCCTCTGCACAAAGGGCAGCAATGGCCTCCCCTCCCAGCCGGCTCCCTCCTCGGGGTGGCATTCAGGTCGGGGGGCCCATCTGCAGGGCAGGGGCGGGGCCGAGGGCACGAGGCCAGGATGCTCACTGGCACAGGGCGCAGGGCTTCCTCTCTGCAGGTCCACCCTCACGCCGACACGGCCCGGGCAAGTGCCTCCTGCCTCTGTGCCTCCTGCGCCCCCCAGAGGGCAGGCCCTTTAGAGGACCAGCTTGTCATTCTTGACAGCTCCTTCTGGCGCTTCCCGTCACTCTCAGGGCTGGAGCCCACGCCCTCCTGACACCTGCCCGCCATCCGTCCACTCATCAGTTACTGAGTCTACGTCTGCTACGGGGCCACGCTGCCAGGGAGAGGGAGCCACGGCTCTCTCTCTCAGAAGTTCATGGCCCCAGAGGGGCTTCTCGGCCTCAGCACCACGGCCAGGCCCCTGGGGCTGGATCACCCTTCCAGGCAGGACTGAGCTGCGTGCTGCGGCGGGTGCAGTGGCGCCCTGGCCTCCACACGTTGGAGGAGAGTAGCCTGCCCCCGCTGGGGCCACGAAAACGTCCCCTCGAGAAGAGCCATGCTGGGGGTCGAGTCAGGGCCCCAGGCACCCCTCCGATGCAGCCTGCGCGCCGCCAGAGACACGCACGGTGCCGGTGTGCGGAGGCGACCTGGGAGCGGGCCAAGACACCGCCACCTGGAAACCCAGCTGCGTCCTCGAAGGAGCAGGTACATGAGGCAATGGTGAGCCCTGGTTCCTAGGAGCGGGGACCTCCCCAAGGGTCCCCCACCTGTCCTGTGCCTTCTGGCACATTCTCCTCAAAAAGGCAGCACCCAGCTGGCGATGCAACAACGGACCCACTCATTCCCTCTTCCCGCGGTGAGGCGGCCACGTCCAACCCTGGGTGCCTGGTGAGGTGCACCCTCTTCCTCCCATTTCCTGAGGGCCTGGCAGGACTCGGGACAGAGGACGGGAGGTGAGGCCGTTCTGAGAGCCCAGGAAGCCCTCTCCGCTGGCCTCCACCCCTGCTCCCCTCTCCCCCCATTCACACTCTGCTCACGGAGTTATGGGGCTCCGCACACCGGGAGGGGGGTTCCACTCACATGACAGAAAGGGGGATGCTGGGAATCTGTAAAGCAGGCCCCTCCCCCCTTTTCAAAGCCTCTCACTCCGACATGGGGAAACCACGGTGACGGAACAAGGCTGCCGGAGTGCCTACCCACGAGTGAGCGTGAGGGTCCAGGGAGGCAGGGAGTGCAGCCACGTCCCTCCTAGGGGCGTGACAGGGACCCCAAGCCGCCATGTGGGAAGTCAGTGCCCGGGCACCCGTTTCTGTGCCACAGCCTGAGACCCAAATCAAAAGGTCCCATTGATGGCAGAGCTACCTGCCGTGTGCAGGGTTGAGGCCACAGGTGGGCCACCGGACACAGGTGTGCGGATCGCTGCCCCACCCAGGCCTTGGCTCAGCCAAGGGTTCGCCGAGTTCGTGGTAGCCGGGCCGGCTGAGGTCGCCCGGCGCTCCAGACGGGCAGCAGCGCTCCTGGCCCACCGGGGAGAAGCCGGGAGGCCCTCGCAGAGCTCCTCGGCTGAGTGGTGGCATCAGCAGGGGTGCAGGGCCCGGGCAGCTCCTTCAGAGCCGGGGCGGACTCAGCTGTGCCTCGGGTGGGTGGCCTGGGGTGGGGCTGGTGGGGGGGGCAGGCAGCGGACCGAGGGGCCCGCCTTCCTCAGCAGCAGCCCCGTTATAAAAAGGAGCCAGTGCAAACTGGAACCAAAGCCACACTCCCCTGCAGCGCCCAGTGGGAGGATGAAAAGGGGTTTCCATGGTTACCACACCAAGAAAGAGAGTATTCGGATCAAACCAGAGTCAAAGGTTTGCCCAGTGAGTTTTATCCTAAACCTGCTCTCCAGGCAGGGGAGCAGGGAAGGGAAAGAGGTGCGGGGCGGAGGCACAGAGGGACTGAGCCGGAGGGCACCCCAGCCCCTCCCCCGCTCTGCCCCAGGCAGGGCGGGCAGGGCGCGCGCACCCTGGGGACCAGAGCGGCAGGCCAGGGCTCTGGGCGCCCAACCTGGGGCTCGCTGCTTAAGCCATCCCTGCCCATCCCCCTCCTCCGCAGGAGCACCCGCTCACAGGTGGGGCGGGGTCTCGGGAGGTGGTTGTTCTCGGACAGGGACAGCGTCCCGACCAGCCCCTTGGGCAGAGTCCACCCTCGGCGGTCAGTGCGCAGGCGGCTCCTGCTGCGGCAGCACGGCCGCTGTCCCTGTCGCTCCCGCCGGAGCCGGGAGGCGCACGTGGTACCTGTGAGGATGTTCTCGGACATCACGTTGACCTGGACTTCCACCGAGTGCTTGGAGGTGTAGGTGATCTCCGCGCTGACGTGCGCCACCTCGCCAATGCACATGGGCGACAGGAAGTCGGTGCGCTCGACCCGGGCCAGGGCGGCCACGCAGCGCTCCTGCAAAGACCAAGTGCAAGTCAGCCGGCCGCGCACCCCACCCCGGAGATGCTCCCCCAAACCGGGGCGGCTTTTCCCACACGCTCCCCAAGGGGATAGCACAGGAGGAGCAGACACGCCCGGGGGACCCTTCCGAGAGACGTGCCAGCCACGCTGAGTGGGGGGCCCCCAGGCGGCTCTCTTCTCTCGCCCAGCTTTTCTACAAGAGACGCGCACTGCCTGCACGAGGAAGAGTGGAGACTCACTCGCTGCTCCGCGGAGAATCTGGGCCCCACAGAAGGCAGCCCGAGGAGGGCAGACCACTCCACCCCCCAAAGAGAACCGTGGGCTCCACGGAGGGGTCTTCCTCTCCAGGCTCCTCCCCCGAGGGCGGGGTTTCACTGGACCGTTCGCTCCTCCGCCTTCATCCCTGTTTTGCAGTTTTAGTGCTTGACTAGTTGTGTAAGAGCTAGATTTACACATTCACGGTCTGCTTTTCCCACTTAATAGGAAGAAAAACAACCTGCCCGTGTTATCACAAGCTCTCAGCCACTGCTCTTCTTTTATTTACGTTTTCTTTATATTTTACCCAGGCAGCCCCTCTCACGACTCAAAACCGAAAAGGAACCACAGGGTCCCAGGTCTGCCTCTGGTCACTGGTCCCCAGCCACCCAGCACGGGCTGGGTGACCGAGGGGCACAGCCAGGGGGGACGCGACCCTGGGGTCACAGCCGCAGGGTCTCTGCAGGCCACCGGGCAGGAGCCCACCCGCCCCATGTCAGAACATGAAGGACTTGCTCACTCTTCTTCATGAGTGGGCAACGCTCCTTTGCAAAAAAAACCCAAACTTGAATGGCCAGATAGAGTGGAGTACTCTGCCATTAGAATTCGGATCAATCCCAACTGTTTGTTGTAACTAATTCTGTCATGGGCATGGTCTTCAGTGCTGGGGACTGATTCCCGGGGGGAGAGCGCCCATCCTGTGACCTCCATTCCCAGAGATGCTCCCGACGGGCCAGCACCTTCCGCCTGCGCTGAGTGAGCAACGTGGGGACACCTGGCGTTTAAGCAGAGGGACTGGGGTCTGCCTGGCGAGCAGGAGATGGCCCAGCACGCCCTGCGCCTTTGCCCAGGCTGGAGACACGAGGCTCCCAGGTGACCGCCAGTTCGAGCCCTGCCATCAGCCGCCTGCGGCCACCACGGCACCAGTAGCACACAGCCCTGCACCTGCACAAGGACTGCCCTGGGACCTGGCAAACAGGCCAGTTCCCCGGCCCGCCCCAAGCCCACAGGACTTCCCGGCGATTCTCAGGCACGTAGGGTCATGGGCTCTGTGACGGGCTCTGTGACAGGCTCTGCTCCTGTAAATGGCCCAGAGCCAGGTCTCAGGACACAGAAGGTCAGGGTGACTGCGCCTCCCCTCCCCCGGCACACGTGCAAACACAAGTCACTCACTCACTCACAGCCCTTGGAGGGGTTGGGGGGGGGGGCAGCTATTTGAAGTGAATTTACGTGGCTACAGCACCACCCACTGGCAGAAAGCTGGAAAGACAGCAGAGCAGCCAGGAAGGAGGGACCAGCCTCCTGGCTGCTTCTCAGATTCTCCAAGCTCTGCCCGCAGGAGCCAAACCAGAACTAACCTGGGTCTCTACTGGAGAGTGGCTGATTCGGGGGATGGATACGCCCCCACACAGAGAACAGGCATCACTATCTTTAATGGAAACAGCGGGTCTCTTGCGTCTCTACGTGTCTGAGCCCTGCGTGGGCCTGAGCCTTTTCACCGCGACAAAGGCACCATCCTTCACTCACGGCATTTGTGGAGCCGGGCAGGCACTGTGCTCGGCGCTGGCCCTGGGGGAGGGGGTCAGTGCAGCTGCCCTGGGCCTGGGTGCTGGCTGGCGGGGGCGGATGATAAACACCAGGGCAGTGCCACGACGAGGCGGTGGGTGCTCTGAGGGCGTGGTGTGGGCAGGGGAGGCTTCAGACAAGGGGGCTGGTGGTCTCTCTAGAGAGGGCGCGTTGGAGCCGAGAACACATGGGGGCGCGGGCACCCCACGCCGAGGGGAGAGCGGGATGCCGGGCTCAGCGCAGAGGGCCCGGCGGGGACTCGGAGCAGGCCAGCTCACGTCTGGTCTGCACATTTCAGAGTGGCGTGAATTTGCAGGGAAGGGCACACGTGTTCCTTCCGTGATCCAGAACACACGTGGAATGGCTTGGGGCAGGGGACACAGACGCTTCTCAGCACTGTCCTGAGGACACTCTTAGCACGGCCCTGTCCCGAGCATCTGGGCGGGCACGGGGACGCCGGGGGCGGCCTCGCACCTGCCCTGCCCAGGGGGAAGGCCACTTGGAAACACTGAGTTTGGTCCTCCCCGGCTTAAATTGCTGCCAGCGAGAACTGCTGCTTCGTGGGCAGCCACTCAGGAGTCTTACCACACACTCACACTGTTATTATTACATGACCCTGTGACAACGTGCTGCTATTTTGCAGGTGAGGAGGCCAGAGAGGTGGCTGGGCTCCCGCTGAGTCCACGTCCGGCCGAGGGGCAGACCGGGACCCAGGGCAGCTCTAACTTGACTGTGAACCGCTGTTTGCCAGGACCTAGCAGGGTGCAGGGCCCACGCCCAGTGCATTCCACGGAGACTCAGAATGTGGACTGATGGACACAGACCCGCCTTGGAGCCACGCTGGGCTTGGTTTCAGGCCACCACGATGCGGTGCGTGCTAATGCTCTTGCTGGTCTTGCCTTTCAGTCTGTAAAGTGCGGTAAAGCGACTGCTTGTAGGCGCACTGCTCCATGCGTCCAAGCGTGTCTGTCCCCTGGGCCCCGTTTGTGCCCTGCAGCTCTGGCACAGGAGGGGTGGCCCCCACCCTGGGAAGTGGCCATGAGCAGCCCGATTAGCTTCTACCCCAAGAGGCCCCCTCTTCCCTGCTCCCAAAGGTGACCGGCCTCACATTGCCCATGGGGCAGAGGTCCCCGTAAACCACGGAGCTCGGGCCAGGACAGCAGTTTTAGAGGCAAAGCCAGAAAGAACAATGCTGGGCCCTGGGCCCCAAGTCCTCCGCTTGCCAGCGCCTGGCCTCGGGCAGAGACTCCTCTGCTCCGGGTCCCCGTCTCTTTGTGAAACACAGGTAACAGGTGAGCGTGGAGGGGAGAGGAGTGGCTCCTTTCTCCTCAGAGAAGTATGGGGTCGGGGCGGGCAGTGGCTGCACAGGCCCAGAGCGGCTGGCTCTACTACTGCGACTCCATGACAGCACCGGCCCCGGACCCACCCAGGCCGCCCTCGCCGATGCCAGCCCCGAGGAGGCAGCTCTGCGTGACCTTTGGAAAAGCCAGCCCCGGGAAAGGGGGGACAGCACTCAGGGTGGTTGCTGGCTTCGTTAAGGAAGCTCTGGCCCTGGCTGGTGTGGCTCAGTGGACCGAGTGCCAGCCTATGAATCAAAGGGTCGCCAGTTCGATTCCCAGTCAGGGCACCTGCCTGGGTTGTGGGCCAGGTCCCCAGTGGGGGGGCACATGAGAAGCAACCACACATTGATGTTTCTCTCCCTCTTTCTCTCTCCCTTCTCCTCTCTAAAGGTAAATAAATAAAACCTTACAAAAAAAAGGAAGCTCTGCACCGGGTGGCCACTCCAGACCTCACCTCCAACCATCAGCAGATGGCTACGGGGGCTACCACATGCTAGGCCTGGGTCCGGACGCTGGGCACCCGGTGGGGAACTGATGGGCGGGAGTCGCTGCCCTCATGGGCTTGCCCTCATAGCCGGGGGAGTGGCCCAAAGATGAAAGAGCCAGATGCACAGAGTATGTGGAGCCACAGCGGGAGAGGGGAGGCAGCCAGGTGCCAGGAAGGCCCCTGTGGAGGTCGTGTTTGTGCAGAGACTGGAAGGAGGTGAGGGGAGCTGTGAGGGTGTCTGGGCTTGGAAGAGCAGCACAGGCAGAGGGAAGACTGTGCAAAGGCCCTGGGGCAGGAGAGCCAGTGTGGCCTCTGGGGATGGATGGCCTGGCAAAGCGGGGACGGGGACTCTCGTGGATTTCGGTTTTACCCTCTGTGGGGTGGGAGCCCCTCTCAGACGATGCTGGAGAAGAGGCAGGTGGACAGGGACAAGCAGGAGGCTGGGAGGAGGCTGGGTGGTTGCTCAGGTGAGCTGTACCACAGCTAGTGTGTAATGTGCAGATCTGGAAATAACCAGCAGGTGGAGCCACCAAGGTTGAGGGCCAGTATCCTGGGGGTGGAGAGGGAGAGGTGAGAGGAAGAGGCTGCAACGGGAAGCCGCACAGGTGATTCACTGGGCGGGAGCTGTGGGCGGAGCCGCCTGGGGGTGGGCTAGGAGGGTGTTTTGGGCCCATCAAGGTCAAGGGGCTGATTAAGCATCCAGGTGAAGCTGGGCCTGGAGACAGAACCTCACAGGTGAACACAGCGTTAAGCCCCAGGGGAGTGTGGATGGGGGAGTCCCCATCCCCACCCAGAGCCCCAGCAAACCCCCTGGGAGGCCTGAGCCCAGCCACCTGGCGCCCCCTAGGGCGCACCACCTCTGCTGAGCACGGGACCTGCAGGTCACTGCCCTGGGGCCCGCAGCCCGGAGGCATCACCAAGCCGATGTGTCAGAGCTGCCCCTCTTCCCCCCCAGGCTCACTCCAGCGAAGCAGCGAGGAGGAGCCAGAGCTCAGAGCGTGGGGTCGAGGCCTGGTTCCCTGCCCAGACTGACCACCTGCCTCCCCGTGCAGCTTCTGGAAAGTATTCAACCTCTTCAACCTCTTCATGCCTGTTTCCTCGTCTGTGCAAGGAGGGCAGCAAAAATAACCCGGGCCTCTCAGGAGTGTCGTGGGGACCACTTCACCATCCTCACAGCACCTCCCACTGGCAGCCTCCACCCTCACTCCCAAACCTGGGGCGTTTCCCTCCCAGCCCTTCCTTCTGCCCTGCCAGCCCCCCCCCACCCCCGTCTCAGGCCCATCCTCCCGATGGCCACCAGAGGGCGCGCTCTGCGCATGACCTGGCCGCCCCAGAATCCCAAGGACACGGGGATAAAAGCAAACTGCTAGCCCGACTGGGGAGCCGGAACTTCACCCGGTAGGCCCAGCCCAACCCACCTCCATCCCTGCCTGAGGTGAGTTCCCCCAGGTCATGCCCACCCACACACACTCCTTCTATAGGCACATGAGTGTGTGCTGTGCGTGCGTGCGCGCACGCGCGCGCGCACACACACACACACACACACACATCCCCACCCACCCAGCACAGCCGCTGGACCTTCCTTCCCCCAGCACAGCGGGTGGCTGCCTGGGGCCTCAGGCGCACAGAGCCACGTGCTTCCTGCCGGCCCCAGCACCCCAGGGTGGAAATGTCCGGTCCCACAGGGCTGCGGCGTGGCATGTGATGGGCAAGCCCAGAGCTGCCCTGAAGCCCTAAAATCGGAGCCCTGTCCTCATCCCTGGGTGGGGGTGGGGGGGTGCACTTCCCAGGTCACCCAGGGGTCAGGCAGGGCAGGGAGGGCATGGGACCCAGGGCGAGCTGATATTCATGACAAACTGCCACCCTCACAGGCATGACTGTGAAGTCCAGACTCCAGGAAGATTCTAGAAATCAAGACTCTGCCAGGAAGGGGGGAGGAGCTCAAAGGTGGCTGATGGTGCCTACCCTCCCTCCCTGCTGATCCCTAAACCAAACAGAACTGCAAGGGGTCCTGCCCATGGCTGATCGGGCTGAAGCTTCCGGAAGCCCTCAAGCCCGGGAGTGGGGGAAACGGCAGCCCCCCACGCGGACTCCTTTCCTGACTGACAGCAGCGCAGCGCTGCACACCCGAGGACACCAGGCCCCCCAGACCGGCACCGGGACTGGGACCCTCCGCGCTGCACCGCTGGGTGCGGGCCCGACGCCTACCCCGTTCCGGCTGTTGCAGTGCCGCGTGCTGATGATGGCCCCTGCCTCCTCGATCATCTTCAGGATGGTCCCTCCGTGTACGTTGCCGGCCACATTGGCGTCATCGGGCCGCATGATCCTGGGCGGGCGAAGGAGAGACAAGAAGCAGGATGACGCCTCTGGGAAGGATGTCCCTTGTGAACAGAACAGCCTGGGGAGAGGACAAGGTCCCCCAAAGGGACCAGCGGTCCCCAGAGGAGAACTGTGCAGGTGTTTGCTCCGGGGGGGGGGGGGCAATCTGACAAGGAGCTGCAGGGTCCTGTTTCCACAGGAGAGAGGGTCTCCTTCCCCCAATCCCAGCCCGGGGAAGGGGTGAGGGCAGGGACCTTTGGCAAAGGCAGCGAAACACTGGCACAGCTGCAGGGTCCCAGCACCCTGTCCCCCCACGTTCCCAACAGCCAGCAGAGGTGAGGGAGCACGAGGACACAGGCGGTGCCCCTTGTGAGGGGAGCAAACCCCAGGACCGGCACCGCCATCGGGGGCCTAGAGGAGCAGCTGTTCTGGGAACTGGAGCCGCCTCACCGCGCGGAGGCCTGCGGGAGGCGGGCGCTGCTCACCAGCGGCTCCAGCGTGCTGAGCTCCTCGTGAGCACCCAAGGGTGCCGAGTCCCTGGGACTGAGGGCCAGGAGCTCTCAAGGTCAAGGAGAACTGAACGGCCACCTCATTTCCCCCAAGAGGAAAAACCGTGCCATTGCCGTGGCAGCCAGTTTTGGGGGAGGCTGCCTGAAACCTCTGGAACCCCAGCCAGCCACTGTGGGGCTCCTACAGTGCAGGGGCAGGCGACGAGCAGGTGCTCAGCAGCCACCTCCAGGCCACCCAGCCTGCTCTGGCCCCCGGGCTGTACCCTCCGCCACCCTCAGGGTGGGGCCTCGCTCTGCTCAGCAGCGGGGAGGGGGGGAGTCGAGCTGGGAGACCTTGGGCGAGCTGCCGAAACTCTTTCCTTCACATCCTCGTCTGTAAACCAGGCCCAAAGGAACTACCCGTGTACCCTCGGGAGGGTCGGGGGCTGAGTCACACGAGATCACGCAGGTCACCTTTCAACAGCAGGCTTGGCGCACAGCCAGCAAGCATGTGCTCACCAGCCCTAACCTTCCTTCCCCTTTCCTAAGAATTTAGCCACCTCCTGCACAAAGGGGCCAGGAAATGCGCTTCTCACAAATGAGCAGCGACATCCAGGTGACTGACACCTGTCGGTATCTGTCGCCCATGCCCAAAGGTCACCCCTTCACCCTGGGAAAGACATGGCTGAGAAAGTCGCAGCCCACTCGGCGCCCGGCTCCTCGCCATGCTGGCTGGCTCTGGGCAGCAGCGGCTGGGGACCCGCCAGGGCACCGGAGAGAAGCTTCGCTTGGCCTCTCAAATGTTCATTTACAAATATTTGTGAATCCATGGATTGAAGACTGGAATGTGAGGCCTAAAGCCATGAAGCCTGGAGAAGGAAACACGGGCAGTAAGCTCCGTGACCCGGCCTTGGCAGCAGTCTCTTTGGATTTGGCGCCAAGAAACAAAGACGACAGAAGCAAAAACAAACGGGGACGACCTCCGACTGAGAAGCTTCCGCGCAGCAGACGAGACCGTCAGCGAAATGAAAGGACACACGCGGAGCGGAAGGACGCATCTGCAGATCGCGTGCGTGGTGAGTGGTTAACATCCAAAACGCATGAAGAACACGACACCCTCCAGACGGTCCAATTTAAACCAGGCATGACGGGGCCAGGCCGGTCTCCCGGCCTGCTGGGCTGCCCACGACTCAGGCCCCCACTCACCGGACAGCCCGCGGCCCCATCGAAACTCGCACCGCGCACGACAGACGTCCGGCCGCAGCCGCACTGGCCGGTGGTCACACCGACCCTCCTGTACCTGGCCTTTACCTGACCCATTGTCCCAGCTCACATCCTGGCACTCTGAGGCACCCGCCCGGGAGAACAGGGACTGACCCCTCCCCTACCCCCCACCCCTGCCCCAGGGCTGCCCTCGGTCCAGACTCAGCTGGCCTGTAAGCGCAGCATCTGACCCAAATAAAGGAACCCGATGGCACTTGGGTCAGATCACTGGGTTCCTCGCGCCTCTATTTCTCACCCATTTCTAACTGAAGCTAAATAGGCATGTTTCCAAAAAGCATGCACACACGGCCGCCACGCACACAGCGGCACAGCGCCCACCATCAGGAAGACACAAACCAAACCCACAGCAGGGCATCGCCTCACGCCGGTCAGAGCGGCCGTGGTGAGAGCAGCGGCTGCGGGGAGCGGGTACCCTGGTGCACTGCCGCTGGGAGGCAGACTGGTGGGCCTGGAAGGACCGGCCAAACAATGGAGAGGCCACGCCCCCCTCTGTGCACTTGTCCAAAGGAAATGAAACCAGTCTCAAAAAGACACCCCCTCCTCAAGGAGGCCGACCTCCACGTGCACCAAGCAGGGACTAGCCACACCCACCCCGAGAGAGCACACGGCCCTGAGCGAGCGGGTGGCCGGAGGGAGAAAAGCAAAGCGCAGGCCCTGACCCAGCGCGGCACGTGGGGGAGGCAGTCAACCGACTTTCTCTCTCCCATCGATGCTTCTCTCCCTCTCTTTCTCCCTCCTTCCCTCTCTCTAAAAATAAGCAAGTAAAATCTCTTGTCAAGAAAGCAGCGCACCAGACCACGGGGCAGGTGACTGCACCCAGGGCCGGGGCAGACAAGGGAGACCTGGGGACTGGAAGCTTCTGCCCTGAGAAGGGGGCCGGCCTGGGGTGGGGCGGGGGGCCTCACTGAGGCACCTCAAAACCAGGGCAACCTGTTCAAATGATCCAGCGATCGTTACAATTTCTGCAAAGCACAGCTCAAGTGCACGTCCTCGCAAGGGTGACCCTGGCCTCACCTCTGCACAGGCGCCGCCCCCTGGGCTGGCTGGCACTCAGCCCCAGGGCCTCCTGCGGCGGGGGCTCTGGGGTCCCCTGTCCCTCTCTGGTGGACACAGCACCTTGTGGTTCTGGAGCAGCAGGAGGGCAGAGGCAGGGGACAGCCTGGGGACCAGGAGGAGCCACCCTGCTCCCTGCTGGGTGTTCTGCGTGCCAGGTCTCGCAGCAGATGCCCCGAGGGCCAGCCCTGCCCCCCGCCGTTCCCCGAGGCCCTCCTATGGCCAAGCCAGTGGAGGCCCCACACTGAGCCTCTGTACCGAGTTGAACTGCATCCCCCAGAGAGACAGGTTCCAGCCCTAAGCCCTGGTGCGGATGAATGTGACCTGATTTGGAAAGAGCGTCTTTGCCGGTGTGACCACACTCAGGTGAGGCCATCAGGGTGGGCTCCGTTCCCACAGGACTGGGGGGGCCCTCGGAAGAAGAGGGATACGTGGACACACGCCGGGAGGAGGCCCTGGGGCGACGGCCGGAGATGGGGGCGGTGTGTCCGACGCAGGGAACACAGGGGCGGCCAGCAGTCACCAGAGGCCAGAAGGAGCTAGGAAGGGGCCTTGGGGGACACGGCCCTGCCACACGGGGTGGGGGGCTTGTGGCCCTCAGACTGTGAGAGAGCACGCTTCTGTTGTTTTAAGGCGCCCAGTTTGTGACGGCGACCCCAAATTCATGCAGGCTGCACGCCTTGCCGTCCCTTCCCCAGGGGGTCCTGCTCCTCCCCTAGAGGCAGCAGGGGCAGGCGAGCCCCCCAGGGCCCTGGCGGGGGACGGCCCTGCACGCCCCCCACAGTTCCCTCAGAGCAAGGCCAGCCCCTCTGCTCCTGACCCGGGGTGGGGATGTCAGCGCGGAACTGAGCCACCACAGTTCCGGTGCGAGGGGCGGGGCCTTGCTTCTCTGCCAGCGGAGTGGGAAGCATCCATCCGGAGGCAGAAGGTGGCAGCAGCAAGCACAGCCAGGTTTCCGTGACAGAAGCGTCCTCTCAGTGCTCCTGCCCGCACCCAGAGCTGGGCAGAAGCCCTGGGCCTGCGCCGAGGTCCAGGCGGGCTCGCCCGGGTGGTGGGGGAAGCTCAAAGGGCCCCTCCCTGTAGAGTTAGGCTCAAATTGGAGAGGTAGCAACAGACCCTTCCTCTCTCCCAGGCAGCTGCAGGGGGTGTCGCCCAGGGGGCAGTGCCTTGGCAGGGGTACCCAGGAGGCAGGACCTGCACTTGGCTCTGAAGTTCAGGCGGGAGGAGAGGCAGGGGCTACCATTCCTGGCCGGAAAGGAGCTGCAGGACCAAGGGGTTCCCAGCAGACAGCCTTGACCGCAGGGTTTGGGAGGCCAGGGCAAGGCACGCAGGGACACCCACCGGGGTGGTGGCACAGCTTTTCTCCTCCAGTGTGCTGCTCAGGAAGGTTCCGGCAAAGTCCCTTCGACCCCCAGACCTCCCCACACACAGGGGTCCGAGACGTGGCTGGGCGGGAAGAAGCCCCCAGGGTCCCCAGAGGCCCCAGGGCAGGATGGGGGCAGGACCAAGGGGAAGCTCCCCGCACAGCCTGCTGAGCAGCACCCGCTGTTCCAGGAAGGCGGGGCCCTGCACTGCAGACAACCCACCGGTAGGACACGGGGAAGCGCCAGGGCGGCAAGACCAGGCAGAGCGGCTGCTCTCCAAGGGATTGGGGTCAGTGGGATAGCACCCAGCTCTTCTTGCTGCCTGCTCTTCTGAGCACCCTCGATTGGGCCCTGCCAGGAGCCCAGGTGGTCACCGGAGGCTGGATTTCCTGTCCCAGCTTCAGTCAACCACCTAACATCCAGGGTCCATGGGAAGTGGGCCCGGCACAGGTGTCCCCGACCACATGAAGCCGGCCACCTGACTGGACACAGGGCTGCCTCCCCTCCATCCCCAGCCCCTTCAAAATGCCCCCATACAGACCACCTGCCACAATGGCCCCCGCGCAAGGGACCTGTGACTGGAGGTCCAGCTCGGCTGGGAAGCCATGGCGGCCGAAACAGCCCAGGTCCAGAGAGGCGACGGGGACAGCCACCCCCCCACCAGACACCATCGCCACGTCCTGCCATGCCTGGTCCAGTGGGGAGGACCTGGGCCTCCCAGGCCACCTGATCTAACCAGGAAGAGACTGTCTGCCCAGCTGAAGAGTCACCAGAAGCCAGTTGTCACAGAAACCTCAATTTGTAAATAATTACAAGGAACAGGGAAATCTACAAGCCTTCTGCTGCCTGTGGCCTGGCAGCCAGAAGTCCCAGGGCCAGGGCCCGCCCTCGCAGTCTCTCTGCAGGGTCCCAGCCCAGGCCCACCCCACGGCCCCACACCTGGCCCCACACCTGGACCTGCACTGCAAGCCTCCCCCACCTACCAAGGGGCAAGCTCACAGCGACAGGTCCTATCGCCTGCTCAGCCCCTGCTTCCCGCTCAAGGGACTGTCCCCCAGGCCACCTCCCTGAGCTCTAGAGGCAGGTGCCGCAGCCCCAGCTCTCCTCCCCGCTCAGGTGTGCAGGCCTCCCAGGTGCCCAGGCTGCTGGGAGGGCCCCCAGTCTCCTCCCAGACCTCCCTGTCCCGAGGAGGCCTGCGTCTCCCTCCTGCCCCCACCTCCCTCCTGCCTCCACCTCCGCTGCCACAGGTGTCAGGAAGCAAGCGGTCCAATGATGAGGTAGCCCTGGCGCAGGTGAGAGATGGCTGGGTGGGTGTGTCACAACTATGGCTGTGCCCCAGTGCCACCCCACGCAGGGCCCCTTGCCGGGGACACCTGCAGGCAGCAATGAGACTGAAAATCCCCAGCCCCTCCCCGGGCACAGAGTGGCCTGCGCCCACGCCGGCACGAGTGCATCAGCCCGAGGGCCACTGAGTCCTTCCAAACCCCACTGGCTCAGCTCCTGGGCACCAGCCCAGCTGGCCCTGGGAAGTGTGGCAGGAGCCGTCAGGAGGTAACGTCGGGGCAGAGCACCAACTGTGCTGGGCTGACACAGCCTCGCCTGCCCCAGCAGACTCCTGATTGGCGGTGAGCGCAGCCACCGGTCCGAGGATCCCTTAAACGGGGGTCCGTCACCACTGAAGGTGCAGCGCCCTCGTCCTCCCACTTGCACCCAAGACTAGGGGACCCCAGGCCGAGCAACACCACAGCACTGCACGCCACGGGGCGGCTGGGGCCACCCAACCCGACCCCAGGCCCGGATAGGCCCACCAGGGTGGGGCGGTGTGGGGGGCAGGGCTGCCCCAGGCCCTGCCAGCCCAGGATGCTTATAGCCTAGGAGCCAGGCAGGGAAGCGGGTACAAAAGGCACCGGGGAGCTGCTGACCACACCCCAGATGTCTACCTGGGGAGAAGTCAGGGCTGAAAACCTTCTCAAAAAGCCTCTCCCTCACCCACAGCCTTACAGGGGTCCTGGTCCAGCCAGGAAGGCAGAGAGCCCTCAGGGGCCCCCAGGGTGCTGGATCCTGAGTACACGGGACCCCGTGTTCTTCGGCAGCCCCCGGGGGCACCTGCTCTCTGCGGTGAGTCAAACTGGAGAATGAGTGGGCAGAGGCCCACACCCCCACATACCCCGCTCCCTGGGTCCCCTCAGGTCAGCTGGGTGCTCAGGACCTTTGGGCACTGGCAGGGCTGCGGCAGCAGCCCGCCCCTTCCTCCTACCCCGACCCAGTGCTGCTTCCACAGGCCATGCCGGGCACAGACCATCCCAAGGGCTCTGGTGTCCCCCACCAGGGCCCCATGCTGGGGCTGGTCAAGTCCAGCCAGCACCTTCAGGGACAGATAAGGCCATAGGGCACCCCAGGGCCAAGTATCTGGACACCCCGGCTCTTCCCACCCCAGTGCATCGACCAGAGCCCCCCCAAACACCCCACCATGGCCACCCTGTAGCTTCCCCACGACTCGGCCTCCGCCCTGGAGCAGGCCTCACGGGCTCACCTCGGGAACACCCTCCAGGACCGGCCACACAGGTGCGCGAGCATCAGCTTCCCGGTCCCTCCGAAGCCGTGGCCAGATGGGACTGGGCAGGGGCCTTGGTCCCGAGGTGGTGCCCTTTGGACTCGGCCCCTCCCTGTGTGTGGATGCCATACCTAGAATACCCTGGCTCCGCTCTCCCCTTGGCACGCGTGGCACGGCTGTGCCGGGGGAGGACTGCCACGCCGTCACTCCCAACGCGGCCCGGCCTTTGTTTTTTGTTTCTTCAATCCTAACCCGAGGATGTGCTGGTTCCTTTTAGACACAGAGGAAGGTGGGGATGACTGAGGAGAGGGAGGGGAGAGAGAGCGAGAGAGCGTGCGCGCAGCATTGGTAAACCGCCCCTGTATGCACCCCAACTGGGGATCAATCACACCACCTTTTCTTGGTGCACAGGATGGCGCTCCAGCCAACTGAGCCGGGCGGCTAGGACCGCCTTGACCTTTTAAAATCTCTTAAAAATCACGAAAAACACAGCCCCTGCAGAGACGAGGAATCGAGGCTGCTGTGCTCCACGGCCTGGCGCAGCTATGGGCTGACTACGCGCAGCACTCACACCCACTTACACCTTCTCCGGGTGCTGCATGCCTCGGTCTCGTTCCCCGGACCAGTGGCTTCACATTCTGTTTTTGTTTCTTTTAATTAGATCTTATTTATTTATTTTTAGACAGAGGGAAAGGGAAGGAGAAAGAGAGGGAGGAAAACATCAGTGTGTGGTTGCCTCTTGTACCTCCTACTGGGGACCTGGCCTGCAACCCAGGCACGTGTCCTGACTGGGAATTGAACCAGCAACCCTTCGGGCTGCAGCCTGCGCTCAATCCACTGAGCCACACCAGCCAGGGCTACGGTTTCTGTTCTGTTACAGGCAAAGCACAGGGCCTGGAACGCTCACAGGAATACAGCCTCACCAGGCGGGAGCTGTCTCACGTCGTCGGGTATTCTGGGGAGGGAAGCTGCAAAGGAAGCCTCAGGAGAGGCAGACGACGCGGCACCTCTCCTTCCGCGTGCCCCACCCGCCCTGAGAAAGCAGGGAGACTGCGCCTGGGCTGGGAGAGACACCAGCCCAGCAGAAAGGCAGGAAGTGCGACAGACAGTCACCTCAAGTCCAAAAGAGCAGTCGGCTCACTGACCCGTGGGCACCGGGAGGGGAGGATGGAGGGGACGGTGACTCACTTTTCCTAGAACTGGGGGCCACTTTGCCCCCACAGCAGTGCGCCTGCCGTGCAGGAGGGAGCTGGGCCGGGCGGAGACATGCAGCCTGCATAAGAACTCTCTCAGGTCAGAGAACAGATGACCCGATCTTTTTAAATGGGTGAGAGACCTGAGCAGAGCCTTCACCGAAAGAGAGGGCAGATGCACACATGACGAAGTGTCAGCATCGTCAGAACCTAGAAAAACACGAATGAACACCACCAGGCATCCCTCCGTGCACCTGAGAATGACTGGAACTCAAAGGACAGACGGAACCAACATTGGCAGAATGTGGAGGAACCGGGGCTCTCCCCGCCGCTGCGGAGGACACACTCCCACAGTTACCCATGTCAACCGCGTGCACCAGCACCGCACCCCCAGCACATGCCCGTGACCTCACAGAGACTGGTGCACTTGACCCTTGAACACTACCGACCGGCCCTGCAGTTGGCAGTCCAGGTACAGCGAAGCTGGCCCGACCACGGGCTGAGAACACCCCCGGGGGAAAGGTTCAGAGTGATGTCCCCATCACAGCCCACACCGCAACCGCCGCCCACGCACAGGTGACCGGACGGGCGGCGATCCACCCAGACGCAGAGCCCTGCTCTGCCACAGAAAGGCGCTGATGAACAATCCACGCAGCGGCAGCGCAGACGCACCTCCGAAGAAGGACCGTGCTGAGTGAAAAGGAGAGGCTGGGCAGCACGGAGCTCCGGTCCCTGTAAATTCTGCAAACGCAGCCTCATCCACGCAGGCAGAACACAGCAGCCCGGGCTGCCTGGGCTGAGGAGGCAGGGGGAGGGGTCCCAAGGGCCCAGGAAGGCAGCCTCCCAGCAGGGGGTGCCCCTTACTTTGATGACAGTGGTGGCCACGCAGGTGCGAACGAACGTAGGGTTAAATGATCAAATGACTCACTTTAAGTACAGGCAGTTACGGGAACTACTCCTCAGGAGAGCTGCTTAGGTAAATACACACTACCCCCTCTGCCCCCCCCCCGCCCCCGTTGTTGCCGGCAGACAGCGCCGCGATGTTGGCATGTTGGCAAATGCTTTGGGTTTCGGCTGTGGTCACTGGCACTGGGGCGGTTACTGGAACTCAGCCCATTTCTCCAAGAAGTGGCAGCAACTGCAAGGTAGTCCCCCAGCGGCTGAACTGGTTCCTGTGCCGGAGGCAGGGGCCCCACGCTCCCCAGCCACCAGCATTGTGGCCAAGGCCCCAGGGAAGGCGGGAGGGAGGCCGCCAGACTGCGCTCCGGAGGCAGTTCCAGGACGCCCCCACCAAGGGCCCGACCTGCCCACGGGGCCAGGCGCCAGGTGGCACTGAGCCAAGGCCTCTTGCACCCGCGGGATTGGCAGGGAGGCCCCGGGTGTGCAGAGGAGCGGGTCCTGCCAACATCAGAGAGCAACGGAGGCACAAGCCGAAGGCAAAGGTCCACACACACACGGCCACACCAAGTCACACCGGCATGGGCTCCCGACTCCCCTGAGTGCTAAGGAAGACACCTCCGGAGACATGGGCCTGGAGGTCTGTGGAGAGATGGTGGACCCAACTGTGAAGGGGCCAAGGAGAGGGGAGAAGGGCCCTCCAGCCTCGCCAACGTCCTGGGCACTGAGCAGCCCACAGGCCATGTCGGCAGGTGCCCCCAGGAGGCAGCATGGACATGCCGGGGCCAGCCAGCCCAGGGGACAAGGTCTGAGGCCCAGTTGTGCCTGTCGCTCCCTGCCACGGGCCCCTCAGCCAGTCACTGCCCCTGTAGGGATGGAGGCTGGAGGCAGAGCTGAGACCTCCTGGGGCTGTCCCATCTCCCACCGCCTCCCAGGTTCCCTACATCTAGGAAAGGCCCTGGGTGGCTGAGCTCCTGGGCCCGGCCAGGCGGAGGCGCCAGCCAAGACGCTGCTTAGAGAATAAAGACACAAGCCACAGAACATGAAAAAATATTTACAAAACATGTATCTGATTACAAAAAAAAACCTGCATCCAAAACTTACAAAGATCTCTTAAAACTCTGTAACAACACACAGCTCAGCACACAAATGGGCCAGCGCTGCCCTCTCTCTCTGGAGCACGCCTGCGCCTTTCCCCACCCTCCTCCCTCCCCAAGGTACCCGCACTCTCTCTGGAGCACCCCCTCACCGTTCCCCGCTCCCCTTCCCTCAGGGGCGCTCTCTCTGCCTCTATTTCCGAACCTCCAAGGGCCCTGCTTTTACCTCTGGAACGTGCTGCCCAAGCCCACACAGCCCAGCTGGCTCATTTCTTCTGCCTCTGTGACTTTCTACAGAAACTTTTGTTTGTACTTAAGTCTTGGCTCTGAATTCTTTGCCAAACTCAAGTACCGAGGTTGCCAAACCAAGGCGCTGTTTCCCACTAGCATCGCGGTATCAGGACTTGGGTTGTCTCATACGGGCCACAGTGCGGCAGACTTCCGAGGAAGTCTGCCCAGGACCACCCTGGAGACCCAGGCCCGAGCCTGCGCTCGGTACCAGCAGGGCCCGTTGCACCCCACCAGCTCCTCGCTGTCGGGTGGACCAGGGTGAGCTTTCCTCGGAAATCCAGACCTCCCTGTTTTGAGATAAAAGGCCAACTTTGTTTGAAGTTGTTTTTTTTTTTTAAACCTTCAAGGACTTCCGGTCAAGACGGCAGTGTAAGCAGACGTGGCTCACCTCTTTGCACAACCACATCAAAATTACACCTAAAATAGAGAAGAACCATCACGCAGAACCATCAGAAATCGAGCCAAATGTAAGCCTGACAGCGATGGAATTAAAGAAACCACATCCATCCAGACCGGTAGGAGGGGCACAGATGCAGCACAGGCTGGTCCCTCACCCACGTGTGGTGGATAAATATTTGGGAGGGATAGCTCAGGGGTGAGGAGTCCCAGCCCCACACTAGGCCCCCTGGCCCAGGGTTCCCGTGCCAGGAAGATAAGCCCCCACAACTTCTGGCCGCAAGAGCCAGCAGCAATTGAGTCAGCGAAAGAAACTTTTGGAGCCCCAAGAAGCTCTTCTTAAAACACACACACACACACACACACACACACACACACACACGCAGACTCACCTACTCAGATTCACTCCCTCTATGCTCCCTCGCTGGGGTGGCAGCTTAAAAGGCACCAGTGGTGTACAGGGCGAACTGAATCTCTAGCATCAAGGCGAGTGGAGGCCACTGTCTCTTTTCTAACCACCCCCCCCACACCTAGAGCCGGCAAGCTGGTGCCATATCCGAGACTCCATCAGCCTGGCTGCACCGTTTGATGCACCTTGGAGATCCGCCCCACCCAAGCTGCTTTTCCACATGAATGGCTTGTTTTGGCTCATGTTGCACAACTTCCTAACCCTCTCCAACAAGCAGCAGCGGGCCTCACTGAGCCCCAGGCCCGGCACAAGCAGCAGCCAGCCCAGATTCACAGCTTGACTTTGCCTGGGAATCTCCAAGATCAGCGCAAGTAGCAGCCGTCTCAGACTGCTTTATAGCTCAGGCAGGGTGGCTCCAAGTAAAACACAGGTGGGGTCTGACCTTGGCCTGCACCAGCCAGGAAACCCCAGGGCCTGCGCACCCAGAGGACAGCTACAGACCATGTCAGAGCACCACCACCCCACCCCTGCACAGCTGATCCTCCACGGAGGGCGGAGGTTGGTGGTCTGTGGTCACAGACAATCAATCCTTGCAGCTGACTGGCTTGGGTAAATCCCTCCCATTGACCTGCCAACAGCAATCCAGGCTCAACTACAAGAGGAGGGTGTACTCAGCCCATGTGAAGGGCGCACCTCAGGTACCCAGCTTGGTGATAGGAGAGGCTGTGCCACTGGACCCTACGGGACACCTACTACATTAGGTCACACTACCAAGACACAGAGTCAGGGTAGCTCTACCTAATACACAGAAACAAACACAGGGAGGCTGCCAAAATGAGGAGACCAGGAAATACGGCCCAAATGGAAGACCGGATCAAAACTCCAGAAAAAGAACTAAAGGAAATGGAGATAAGCAATCTATCAGGTACAGAGTTCAAGACACTGGTCATAAGGACGCTCAAGGAACTCAGTGAGGACCTCGGCAGCATAAAAAAAGATCCAGTCAGAAGTGAAGGACACACTAATTGAAATAAAGAACAATTTACAGGTAAACAACAGTAGAGTGGATGAAGCTGAGAATCAAATCAATGATTTGGAACATAAAGAAGCAAAAATACAACCAATCAGAACAAGGAGAAAAAAGAATCCAAAGAATGAGGACAGTATAAGCAGCCTCTAGGACAATTTCAAGATGTCCAGCATTTGCATCATAGGGGTGCCAGAAGGAGAAGAGAAAGAGCAAGTAATTGGAAATCTATTTGAAAAAATAATTTTAAAATACTTCCCTAATTTGGTGAAGGAAATGGACATGCAAGTCCAGGGAGCACAGAGTCCCAAACAAGATGGATGCAAAGAGGCCCACACTAAGACACATCCTAATTAAAATGCCAAAGGTTAAAGGTAAAGAGAGGATCTTTTTTATCGCTTTAAAGATTTTGTTTATTTATTTTTAGAGAAGGGAAGGGAGGGAGAAAGAGAGGGAGAGAAACATCAGTGTATGGTTGCCTTTCGCGTACCCTCTACTGGGGTCCTGGCCCACAAACCAGGCATGTGCCCTGACTGGAAATCAAACCAGTGACCCTTTGGTTCTCAGGCCCACGCTCAACCCACTGAGCTACATTAGCCTGGGCTAAACAGAGAATCTTAAAAGCAGCAAGAGAAAAGAAGTTAGTTACCTACAGAGAAGTTCCCCTAAGATTGTCAACTGATTTGTCAACAGGACCTTTGCAGACTAGAAGGGACTGGCAAGAAATACTCAAAGTCATGAAAAGCAGGGGCCTACGGCCAAGATTGCTCTACCCAGCAAAGCTGTCACTTAGAATCCAAGGGCGGATAAAGGGCTTCCCAGACAAGAAAAAAGTAAAGGAGTTCACCATCACTGAACCATTATTATATGAAATGTCAAAGGGACTTATTTAAGAAAAAGAAGATCAAAACTATGAACAATAAAATGGCAAAAATACATATCTGTCAACAATTGAATCTAAAAAACTAACTAAGCCCTGGCTGGTGTAGCTCAGTGGATTGAGCGCGGGCCTGTGAACCAAGGGATCACGGTTCGATTCCCAGTCAGGGCACATGCCTGGGTTGCAGGCCGGTTCCTGGTGGGGGACACATGAGAGGCAACCATGCATTGATCTTTCTCTCCTTCTCTCCTTCCCTTCCCCTCTAAAGATAAATAAATAAAATGTTTAAAAAAAAAAAAAACTAAGCAAACAAGAAGAACAGAAACAGAGTCGCAGATACACAGAGAGTTTTGATGGTTGCCAGATGGGAGGGGGGTTTGGGGAAATGGGTGAAGCGGTGAGGGGACTAAGAAGCACAAATAGGTGGTCACAGAACAGCCGTGGGGACGTAAATCACAGTATAGGAAATGGGGCGGCCAAAGAACACACACGCATGACCCATGGACATGAACAATGGTGGGAGGATGGCCCGAGGAAGTGAGGGGGTGCTGGGTGGGAGGGCAAAGGGGGAAAATCAACTGTAACAGCATAAGCAATAAGATATAATTTTTTTAAATCCTCGAGGTGGAGCTAAAGGTTAAGGGTTGAGAGAAACTAGGTTAAAGAGAAGAGTCAGATTACTAAGGACAGGAGAAAACAAATGGGTGGCTCGATTTTTCACTTTGGCTTTTCCACTGGAATCGCTTTCTTTGTGTCTGAACGCAGCCTCCTGCTGGATAAATGAGTCTGAACTGGTTGGGCTCCAAAGGTAGGGGGCACTCCCCCCCTCCCCCGGCTCGGATCTCGGGTATTCTTAGGCGGCAAGAATCTTCGTGGACCTGTCCGAAGGCATCCCTCACAACTAGCAGGAGCCCCATGGGGGACAGGGAAGAAGTGAGAAAGTGGGCGGAAGATCTGACGGGTGCTGCGTGGAGCACACACTCGGGGAGGGGGTGAGGCAGCGGTGGGGCAGCTGGAAGTTACACTCAGGTCCTCCAGCGCCGGGATGGGAATTGCCACCAGAGCAGGACAACCACCCTGAATAAGCACCTGAAGGCTGGCTGACCACGGAAGCCTTACAACCGAGAATTCAGACACCGCACCGAGGCCATCCTAGAGGTGGTTGTTGGCCAACCTGACTTCTGGCAGGGAGGCTGGGGAGCACCCTTAGGTGTAGTTAGGTTAGAGCACCCTTAGGTTTTGGGGATGCACGAGAGGCAACCACACATTGATATTTCTCTCCCTCTCTCCTTCCCTTCCCCTCTAAAGATAAAATAAATAAAATCTTAAAAAAATAAAATAAAAGTTTGTTTTCTTAAATTATTCTTTTCATATAACTGTCTTCCTATCTTTTAAAATCATGCAACATGACAAATATTTCTTAAAAGCTTACCGGAAGATGTCATCATTTTATCTGAGAGCATAAAAGTAAGCTTTCTTCTGCAACATGGCTGCCAGGACAGCTCAGGTAGTGCCGCGTAAGTACACGGTATCGTATGCTCTCAACAGGCACAGAGTCCAGATCTCACTAAAAAAGCTGATAATGACTTTGACACTATAAACCTGTACTTGGCAAACAAAAAGATATAAAATGGTCCCTGGCTGGCATAGCTCAGTGGATTGAGCACAGACGGGCCTGTGAACCAAGGGGCTGCCAGTTCGATTCCCAGTCAGGGCACATGCCTGGGTTGCAGGCCAGGTCCCCAGTAGGGGGCGCGTGAGAGGCAACCACACATCGGTGTTTCTCTCCCTCTCTTTCTCCTTCCTTTCCCTTCTCTCTAAAAATAAATAAATAAAATCTTTTAAAAAAAGAGAGAAATGAGATAACTTATAAAAAAATTAAAATAAAATAAAATGGCATATCTGCTAACTTATCTTTAAAATAAAATATTGCTGCCCTGGCCAGGTAGCTCAGTTGGTTAGAGCATCATCCCAATACCCCAAGGTTCTGGGTTCAATACTTGGTCAGGGCACATACAAGAATAACCAATGAATCTATCAATAAGTGGAACAACAAATCAGTGTTTCTCTCTCTCTCTCTCTCTCTCTCTCTCTCTCAAATCAATAAAAATAAAAAGTGAAAGTTTTAAAAAAATAAAATTTTGCTAATGAGAATATACTTTGGAATAAAAAAAAAACCTTTGAAAATTAGTTTGTATATGCTGTATTGATAATAAAGGAAGTCTGAACCTCTAGCATCGATGGTCAGCAGACAGCCGCACATCCAAACCGCCACACCCCTCTCGGAGCGGCCAGGTCCTGGGACTCGGACAACAGCAGCGCCGGCGAGAGCACCTGGCGCAGTGGGAGTCTCTCTCACTGCGGGGGCGCTGCGGCGGTGCAGCCGCTTTGGAGGACAGTCTGGTACCTTCCCGCAAAGCTAAACCCCCTCTTGATTACCTCTATTGTACTCTATATTCCCTTAATTATAGCATAACAAATGTAAAAATTTAGTAGGTACATGGAAGCAATTAAAGCAAAAATCAAGTAAAAAAAACTATTATTGACCAAAGTCCCAACATGTAAGAAAAAAATCAATTATCATTGGGAATGGCTGAAACAAGAACAGCCGGGGTGTGCTTCAGAGACCGGGGCCAAGCCGGCCACCACAGGCCAGCTTGTGTCACTGCCTCTGAGAGCCTGGTGGCATGAGGCACATGGCAAGGGGGCCAGCCTGTCATGACAGGAAGCACAGGATGACAAACAGCTCCACACCAGCCCTGGCTGATGTGGCTCAGTGGACTGAGCACTGGCCTGTGAGACTAAAGGTCGATGGTTCGATTCCCAGTCAGGGCACTTGGCTGGGTTGCGGGCCAGGCCCCCAGTTGGGGGCGCACAAGAGGCAACCAATTGTTTCTCTTGCCAGTCAATGTTTCTCTCCCTCTCTTCCTCCCTTCCCCTCTTTCTAAAAGTAAATAAATAAAATCTTCAAAATGCCTGCACCCGAGTGAACGCAAGCATTAGAACAGCAAAGAAACACACAAAGAAGTAAGTGTGTCATCGACAAAACAGAGGCCACATACCCGTAAGCATCCCGATCAGTTACGAGGCTACAGTTTCCACCTGCTGGTGCCCAGAAGGTAACAGAATCCTCAGGTGGCTTAAGTGGAGGCTGCGGCACAAAGCCTGGGGACTTTTCAACAGGTGTATCTCCAGCCTGTCCCCTGCCAGCGGCCAGCCTGTGCCAAGACAGTCCGGGACAGACAGAGCCGGAGGAACCGGAAACCACCCCCGTGCATTCTCCAACCCTCTTGTGTACCTCAATTTTTAAAAAGGTGAAAAGATAACCCACTGAATGGAAGAAAACCTTTATAAATCATACACCTGAAAGGAAACATGTATGCAGTATATACTGTATCGAAGGAACTTACAACTCAGAAATAAAAGGACGAACAGGCCAAGTGAAAAACAGGCAAAGGGTCTGGAAAGACATCTGTCCAAAGATGTACGAGTGGTGCGTGAGCTCCCGGATACTCAATGTCATTAGTCATCAGGAAAATACAAGCTACATCCACCATGAGACACCACTTCCCACCCACTAGGACACCCAGAATCAAAAAGACAATAATAACGCCCTGGCTGGCGTGGCTCAGTGGACTGAGCGCTGGCCTGCGAACCAAAGGGTCGCTGGTTCGATTCCCATTCCGGGCCAGCGAGAAGCAACCGCACACTGATGTTTCTCTCCCTCTCTTTCTCCTTCCCTTTCCCTCTGTCTAAAAAAAAAAACACGTAGGAACCTTTTTTAAAAAGACCATAACAACAAGTGCTGGTGAGCGTGTGGAGAAGCTGGAAGGCCCTCACGCCGCCGGTGGGGAAGTGGAAGAGCGCAGCCTCTTCAGAGAGCAGTCTGGCAGCTCCTCGCACGGCCGGCTGGACGGAGGCCCGGGTGGAAAGTGCAGGGCTCCACGCCAGGCGGCCTCTCGGGGCGACCCGACCGCGGCAGTGCCTGACGGGGCTGGCCACTGGTGGGGAGCCAGCCTCAGGCCTGTGGCTGCTTCCCCGGAAGGCTGTAAGCCAGCCTTGTCTGTTGTTCTTATGCACCTAGGTTAACAAACCTTTGGAAAAAAATTTTTTTTAAGATTTTACTTATTTAGCTTTAGAGAGAAGGGAAGGGAGGGAAAGAAACATCAATCAATGTGTGCTTGCCTCTCCCATGCTCCCCACTGGGGGCCTGGCCCGCAACCCAGGCCTGTGCCCTGACCGGGAATTGAATCGGTGACCCTCTGGTTCTCAGGCCAGCACCCAATCCACTGAGCCACACCAGCCAGGGCATAAATTTTTTTAAATTTAAAACAATAAAACAAGGGAGCTTTATAAACATGAAACAATTTTATGCCCTGGCTGGTGTAGCTCAATGGATTGAGCGCAGGCCTGCAAACCAAAGGATCGCAGTTCGATTCCCAGTCAGGGCACATGCCTGGGTTGCAGGCCAGTTCCCAGCAAAGGACGCACGAGAGGCAACCACACATTGATATTTCTCTCTCTCTCTCTCCCTCCCTCTCTCCTTCCCTTCTAAAGATAAATAAAATAAAATAAAATAAAATAAAATAAAATAAAATAAAATAAAATAAAATTCCAAGTATCTTAAAAAAAAAAAAATTTAATTCTAGCCCTGGCTGGTGTAGTTCAGTGGATTGACCACAAGCCTGTGAACCAAAGGGCCGCCGGTTCGGTTCCCGGTTGGGACACATGCCTGGGTTGCAGGCCATGTCCCCAGCATGGGGAGCTTGAGGGGCAACCACACATTGATGTTTCTCTCCCTCTCCTCTCCCTCCCTTCCTTTCTCTCTAAAAATAAATAAATAAAATTGTTAAAAAAAAAAAAAAAAAAAAAAAAACCACAGCCCTGGCTGGTGTAGCTCAGTGGACTGAGCACGGGCCTGTGAACCAAAGGATCATGGTTCGATTCCCAGTCAGGGCACATGCCTGGGTTGCAGGCCAGTTCCCAGCAGGGGACGCAGGAGAGGCAACCATACATTGATATTTCTCTCCTTCTCTCTCTCTCCTTCCCTTCCCCTCTAAAGATAAATAAATAAAATGTAAAAAAAAAATTTAAAAGAAAAACAATTTTAATTCTAGAAAAAGGAAAGAAAGAAACTGTAAAACTGTCATTCTCAAGAGCATGAGATCTTACTCCTCGACATATATCACCAGTCTGACTCAGATAAACATAAAAATTCTGTACCATTTGGATGTTTCTCATCTTGACCCCGAATTACCATACAAACCATCACTCCTGGGTAAACTGTTTGTATTCTTTTTGTTTTCTTCTCACACCAGTCGAGCCTCTAAGCCTCCACCACCAGCTGGGTGTCCCGTAATTCACTGCAGCTCTGACCTGGAGAGGCCCAACGTCAGTACAGATGCCACAAGACTGCCCCCGCCTTGGGTGCCAGGCAGGAATCCCAGAACACCTGCACTTCTGCTGATGCAGGTGCACTTCTGCTGATGCAGGTGTCCATCTGGGGTTCCCCCTCCCCGCCAACCCCTCCTCGGGCAGGGAGCCATCGCCGCAGCAGGCACAGCAGCATCCCTGTCATCCTGCTGAGGCAGGAGACAGCACCGAGGAGCTCCGAGGCTGCCCTGCTGTGGCTGACCAGAGTCTGGTGTCCTGGTTGCCAGGAAACGCTTTTAACACTGAGGCAGGATGGATGGCGAGCCCAGGCAGGGAGCAGGAGGGAGCCGGGTCTCACCCACCAACAGTGACTCAGCGGTCCCGGGCCTGGCCGGATCCCAGTGCCGGGGGCTCCACCACCATCACAAAGTCACCACGCTAACGTGGGAGGGGGCAGCCCCTGAAGTTCCACGGCTCATCAGCACTCTCTGGGAAGGAGAGCCTCAGAAACTGGGCTTTCATCCTGAGGCCCGAGAGGCTGGAAAGGGCCCGCAGAGCCCAAAGGAAGAAGCCCATTAACACCTTTGGGTACTCACAGGGCCCCCCTCCTGCAGCCCCCAAAGCTGGCACCTCCTTTACCCATCAGTGTGTGACTGCTGCACCCCCACCCTGCCGGCTACACCGGTGCTCGGAACGCAGGACCTGGGACACGCTTGCAGACCCCGCCTTTGGCCACCCTCATTTCCCCGCCTTTGCCCTACTTTGCCCTGAATGTTTGCCTTTCACCTCGCACCTCCCACACCCTCCGTCCCATCTTGCAACCCGCCACCTCAACAAAGTCCATGTGAACGTATCACCAATAAACCCTGCTTGCAGGCGAATGGATTCGCTGATCTGTAATTCTTTACGACAGTGGCAAGAAGACCCAGGTCTCTCCCGGAAACACTACCTTCCGGAGACAGCAGGTCCAGACTTGCTTCCGGCAGCCGGAACAGAAGCCCACCATCTCTGGGGTGACCCGGTGCAGCTCCCGGCTCCAAAACAGTTCCAGGCAGGGGCCTGCCTACCCACAAGCCCAGGGAGGCAGAGAGCCCGGGCCAGCAGCCTCATCCGGGAGGGGCCAGGCTGTTCCCAGTTCCCAGTTCCCAGCACAAGGCTCAGCAGCCCCGCTCCAGTCCCCACCAGGGCCTCTGCGCGGGAACGTGGCAAGTCTCCTCCCCCGCCCACGACCTCCCCAGCAAGCCAGCTCAGCGATTCCAGGCAGAATTCTTCATCCAGACCGGGTCTGAAGTCACAGCCCTGCCCTCTCATAAGCAAATGAAAGAGGAAGCCAGCAGAGCCGAAGCCAGCAGAGCCAAAGCCAGTCAGCTCGTGTGGCGGGAACAGGCAGGGCTGTGAACAACACCCACCAAGGCTTCCCAAGCAAGGTCAAGGCAGCCTCCCCTCCATCAGGCCTTCCGTGTAATGCAAGCGCACCTGAGGCTTTACCTGCCATCCACTCACAGCAATCTCATAAACACAAGGCCAGCCACAGGCCTGGGTGCAGGGCCAGGGTGCCTCCTCCACCTGGGCTCCTTCCTTTTGGAGATCTTGGTTGATTTCAAAAACTGACCCTTTGAGGCACTTGTTTTTTCTCTTCCCAGCCTTTACACCCCCACTCTCATGTCCAAAGCAGAATCCGGGGCCCAGCGCAGGCTCCCCCTCCCACCCCCAGGACCCCACGGAGTGGCCCCAGGTGAGCTGTGTAATTTCCAGATCCAGAGAAGCCTCCAAGTTTCCTGATGCTGACCGCTGAGGGCCACCTCGGCCAACGTAAACAGCACAAGGGTGGACCCAGCCACAGCCCTGGCGTTTGACAGGCCAAGACAACAGGAAGCAGCAGGCCTCTGGCATTCAGGAGAATGCACCTGGGCTGGAAGAGCTTCCCACAGCAGGTGTCAGGAGGGCTGGGAGGCAGCCTGGAGCACCGGGCTTCCGGACAGCAGGGGCCCGAGGAGAGGGGACCACCCACAGCCCCTACTTCAGACAGAGGCTCCCACACTCCTGCAGGCGCGGAGAGACAGCCACCGGGTGGGGTCCCGGAGCTGATTTTCTTTTATTCTTTAATTGTGGAAAATATCAAAAGTTTACAAGGGTAGAAGAAAAAGGAGACGACTCCCCAAGGCCCAGCACAGAACTCCAAACCATTAACTCTGGGTCCTCTCTGCCCCCACCCGCTCCCCCACCCTGCACGAGTTTGAAGGAAACAGGGGACATCACAGCTTGGCATCCACAAATATCTCGGCCTTCCCTCTAAAACACAGGTGGCAAACACAAGGCCCGAGGGCCGAATCCAGCCCAGAACCTTGTTTCTACCGGCGGCTCTGCCGGCAGCCGGGCTCTCACTTAACTGCTAAGGAGCAGTTACATTTACACAGTCCCAAAAGTATGTTGGCCCTTTGAAGGCAACCAGGAGCGAGGCTGATGTGGCCTGCCCCCACTCCCCCGTGAAAATGACTTTGACACCCCTGCTCTAAAAGATAAGGACTCCTTTTAAAAACGGAAGTACATGCCCTGGCTGGTGTAGCTCGGTGGACTGAGCATGGGACTGTGAAACAAAAGATCACAGTTCGATTCCCAGTCACAGAACCTGCCTGGGTTGCAGGCCAGTTCCCAGCAAGGGACACACGGGAGGCAACCACACATTGATATTTCTCTCCCTCTCTCCCTCTCTCCTTCACTTCCCCTCTAAAGATAAATAAATAAAATGTAAAAAAAAAAAAAGATTTAAAGAATAAAAATAAAGATTAAAAAAGTTTTGTTGACTTTCTATTGAAGTATAATATACATGCAGAAAATCTGTATTTGTAACAAGCTTCCTCAATTATTCAGCCATAAGTATCCAAGGGTCAAGGGTAGAGTGACCACGGAGGGTGACCGTATAATTTATCCAGCTCCCCAGGACACCTCTGGGAGTTAAAGAAACAGCCTAGTGGGGTGCGGTCACCCTGGCTCGACGCCCCCAGGAGAAAGCAACCTGTGGCCAGGTGACACCTGGGAGCTGGTCAGCTACAGTGCCAAGCCAAGGGCAATGCCAGGGTGCTCGGCCCACTGACAGGGCGACCGGACAGTGGATGAACACAGCCTCCCAACCACAGGCTCTCTGGCCTGCAAAGACGGTCCTCACCCAGGGCCCCCACATCCCAGGCGGAAGGGAGCCAGCACTGTGCATCAGTTTACGGAATGTTCCAGAATGCTGGCTATGAATGTGGTTTCTGTAAAGCAGGCTCTGTGTTGTATCGACTCCACTGTAAGCCCAAAGACAGAGCCCTAAGGGGGAAAAATTCCCACCCGTAACGCACAAAATTAGGTCCGTGGCGCTAATATTGGCTGGAGCGTCTACTAGACACCACGCACTTCTCCAGGCACCCAGGGGACTGCGGCCCCTCACCTCAAGACGCATCCCAGCAGGTCTGCCTCTAAAGGCACCAGCAAGCGGCCCTGGCTGGTATGGCTCAGTGGATTGAGCGCCGGACTGTGAAACAGGGAGTCACAGGTTCGATTCCCAGTCAGGGCACAGGCCTGGGTTGCGGGCCAGGTCCCCAGATGGGGGGCACATGAGAGGCAACCACTCTTTGATGTTTCTCTCTCTTTCTCCTCTCTCTAAAAATACATAAATTAAATTTAAAAAAGAAAATTGAGCATACCATTCATTCATTACAGAAAATTAAAAAAAAAAAAAAAGTACCAGAAAGGGAAGGATAACTTGCAGACCATGCACATCTACCTGCAAACAAAAGATTTGGTGCTGCCCGCCCTGGGCCGTGTCCAGGCCTGCCTCCGGGCCTGCCTCCGGCAGCTCAGCTGTCTGAGAGCTGCCCACGGTCCCCAGACAGCTCCCCACTTCTTAGGAAACCTTTGCCCCTGGAGACCTGCCAGGAATTCCGGTTTTTAAATTCTCCTACATACTGCACTGTCCCATAAGGGAGGGGCTGGACACAGGAGGCAAGCTATGCTTACATTGAGATAAATTTAAATGAATGCAGTTAAGAACTCTGTTTCTCCGTGGCCAGCCACGTTTCAAGCTCTCACTGGCTCGGTGCGGCCAATGGCTGCCCTACTGGGCAGCAAAGACAAGGAGCTCACTGTGGGGAGTGCCAGCGCGGCCCGCTGCCCTGCCCACACCCTCCCACCACCTGCTACTGGACACACCCTTGGCTTCGTGGGGACACACCCCGGGGGGGGGGGCTCCGAGTAGGGTCCGCACTCATGCCGTGACTAAGCTGCACAGTGGCGTGTGAACATACATGTGGGTGAAAGCAGGAGGCCTGGGCACCAGGTCACCCGGTGGGAACAACCCTCCAACTGCCTTCGGTCACAGCCTCGTCAGCCAAGCCTCCACCCTCTGGGAGCCCCATGTCCCCCCGCCCCTGCCATAAAGGGACAGAGCGGGGACAGAGGCCTCTGAGGGTCCTTCTGGGTCTGGCGTTCTGAGCTCCACAGGAAAAACGTAATTCGATAACTAAACGCTAATTAATATTACTTCAAATAAACCAAAGGACAAATGCTCTTCTGAGACTTCAAACGCTGTCCCAAAACCTGCACCTGTCGGGCTGGACCCAAAGGAGGGAACAGTGCCACACAGTGGCCCGGCCGGCCAAAGTCCGGGCTCTCGGAGACAATGGGCTCCCTCTGTGAGCGCGTGTTTGTAAACGCTGGGCACCCTGCCGCAGGCGTTAACCCTCACAGTGACCCTGAGAAGGGCGCGATGGTCAGTTCCTCCACGGGAAACTGGAGGCCTGGCACGGCTAAGGAACATGCCCGAAGCTACACGCCTACAAGAGGCAGAGCTGGGATTCGAACCCACACTACTGGCCTCCCGGACCTGTGTCCCACTTCTGAGACAAAAAGAGCTTCCCTTTATTTACAGCGTGCCAGTGATCCTGCCGGGCACGAATGTACTTTCTTTTCTTTAACAGTTAGAACACCCACAAGAAAATGGGGACGCAGGAGGGTCAGACAGGCAAGGGGCAGAGGGAGCATTCACACGGAGGCCTGGGACTGCGAGGCCGACTCTAACGCCTGCCTCTCCAGGCTGTGCAGCCCCTGTCCCTCCAGCGCCGCCTTCCACCCACAAAGCATGTGACCACTGTTAACTGTCTAGGACGGTCGGGGGTTTGGGCATCCTGTGCCTGCTGACCTGTGAAACCTCGTAAGGCAAGAACCAAATGTTCTAGGTCCCTGTCCCTTCCTCAAGGGGCTTTGCTCCTTGGAGGCATCCAGTGAAACTTGTTAAATTCATGGGCTTGGCTGTCCGAGGCCAGGAGGCTCCTCTTTCAACACAGGGTGTCAGCTCAGATGTCTTTAAAGGGCTCCCCGCCCTGATGCGTCCACTCTCCCCATGTCTGGGGTCACTAAGCCAAGTCCTTCTGACCTCAGCCCTCCTTCCTCTGGCTGCTGTGCTGGGCACCTGAGGCTCACCTCAGCCAGGTGTGCTGCCCAAGCCTCCCACAGCCAGGCAGCCACTCAGAGACAATACGCAATTATGAATATGCCGGAAGCGGCTGGAAAGCATGGTGGGTATGCAGGCTTGTGTACACACAGGACTATCTAAAGCTACCCAAAAATGTGTCACCTGTTGGAAGCTGGAGGGGATCTTAAAAATGTTTTTTTAATTAAACTTATTGAGGTAACATCAGTTAATAACATTACATAAATTTCAAGTGTTTTTTTTCTTTTTGTTTGATATTTATTATTGTTTAAATTAAATGTTTTGGGGTAACACTGGTTAATAACACTATGTAAGTTTCAGGTGAGAAGCTGGTTTTAAAAAAGGCGGTACATATAGACCTGCTATTTACTATCCTGATGAGGTAAATAAAAGCCCAGCCTTCGCCGAGTAGACTGAAGTCAGTACCCTGTTTTGTGCGGGAGCGCAGTGGAAAGAACGTGGGGCTGTGGGGCTGGAGACAGAAGACCGGGTAGGAGCTGCCCAGCCGCTCTGGGGCCAGACGACTTACAGAGGCACTGGGTTTCCTCCTCCACACAGCAGATGGGCCGCGATCCCTGCCTCCTTCCACAGGAAGTAGGACAAACCCAGTGAGGTGAGAGAGACACACAAGCCCTTCGCAGAGGATGAACCTCAAGGTCACCCGGCCAATAGGAGGCAGAACCTGATTCCAGGCCTATCTCTCTCCAAATATCAGTTACCCCTGTCCTTTTTGCCCCAGGAACCTGGAGTGGGTGGGGTCAAGACAGCCACACAGACCATAACAAGGCAAACGGAGCAAGGCCCCCCGCAAAGATTTCTTCTCCCTAGAAAAGCTAAACTGGCCTTGAGGTCAGCAAAGACCCTGGACTAGGCCAGAAAAGGGTGTGCGGTCAGATAGCCCGGCTGATCCAGCACTTACTCTTCCAGGGTGCTGTCAACATCCGCGGGAAACTAATTTGACTTGGGCCCTAGGCCAGGGTAATACCCAAAGCCCAAACCTGCAGTATCCATTCCAAAACAACAACCCGAAGCCATTCTCACTCTTGGCGGTGCCTGAAGCAGGACAGGCCCCGCTCCAAGCCCCGCTGCCCGGGCGCGGCTGTCCCAGACTCCTGCCCTTACTCAGCCCACTATCAAATACCAGCGTGCCTGCTTCCGATTCTGCTGCCCAAGGGAATGGAGAGTAAGTAACCTTGAGGCTGCCCTCCGCCCTCCTGCACACGAAAAGACAGCTCCCGATCTCGCACTTCCTGTGGGGGCCTCCCTCTACCGGGTTCCCCTGGAAGAAGGCAGGGGTGGTCCGCTGAGAATAAACGTTTGCCCCCATTGTGTAAGATGCTTCCAGGCTCCATGGACCATTCCCTCTTCTTAGCAGTAAACTGTTAGCGGGGAGGGGCATTTCCTGTTCTTCCTGTTAGTTCTGGCTCCCCTCAAAACCAGAGCCGGTGCCCTAAGGGGGACTGGACAGCTGCAACCCCCGCCCACTAGGGCACCCATCGAAGGGCTCGCGGAGCTCCGGACGCCGACCAGCGAGCAGGTTACTTGCGACCCACTTCTCGGGAGATCCGCTTGGCTTTGCACCACAGCCCAGAGAACAAGCCTGCACTAGGGGGTTCAGTGGGACTTGAGCTGGGGCTCCAGCACGCTCAGGCACCGGCGGGGCGGGGCGCGGGGGCTTCACTCCGACCCCCGCCCCGCAAAGGCGTCGCGCCGATAATCGCGCAAAGGGCCTGCGTGACCGCGGCGCCGCCCCCGGGATGCGCCAGAGGCCCGCGGGGAGGCACGCTGGGAGGCCGCCGGCTCTGCGGCACCCGAGTCACACCCGGCCGCGGGGGGTCGGGGGGTGGGGTGGGCGGGGTCCGGCGGCGGGCGGCGGGCCGGAGGTGACGGACCCCGGACGCGAGCGGGGAGAGCGCGGAGGTTGCTCCGGACAGGCCCGGGCGGTGCCTCGGCATCTCGGCCGCTCGCCGCGCCCTGCACCCCTCTTACCGGCAGATCTGGATGGCGGAAGGGGTATCCGCGGCGGGGCCCGACATGCTGGCGGCGGCGGCGGCGTTGGCGGCGGGCGGCTGAAGAAGAGGGCAGGTGTCTGGCAGGCCCGGCGCGGAATGAATGAGTCCGGGCCGCTCCATGGAGGGGGAGAGAGAAGGCGGGGCCATGGTGTCCGGGAGGCGGGGTTTGCGCACAGACGGCGAATCGGACGCGATCTCCTGCGCAAGTCCCGCCCTGCGCGCCCTGCCCCCCACGGCATCTCGAGCGACCTGTTCTGGCTGCCCAGCGTCGCTTCCAGAAGGTTCGGCGACTGTTGGGCGGCGCCGGCGGGGTGGGGTAGCGTGGCTCAGCCAGGCCACCACGCGGCGTGGTCTCACGGAGCGCCAGTCGGGCGGATGAGTTCGGACGCCGAGGCCCCGTGGCCGTTGTGCGGCAAAAAGGCCTGCGGCAGTGGTCTCGCCGTCTAAAATCCGCCCTGAGAGGAAGTGGCAGGCGGTTTCCTGTAAACGAGCATGCAGGGCCGAGCTGCTGTGTGGGTTCTGCAGGGAGGCACGTGGTTGCACAAAAGGGAAAGCCAGGATCTGTCAGGCCCCCCAAGTGCCTCTGCAGCAGCAGCCGCCGCAGAAAGCTGCGGCGTTGGGCTGGGGAGAAGCAAGGACAGGGGTCAGGCCACGCGGCCCGCTGCCAACACGCCAAAGGGAGCCAGAGACCGTAGCAGCTCGGCCTGGGTGTTACTGCATCCTGGATTCTGTAATGAGAAAATGGTGCTGCAGAATTAATCATTGTATGTGACTGTCAGTTGTTTATGAGGTTGCCCTCGATTCCCGGAGGACCGAAGTGGGGGCGATCCAATCCTTTAGCAAAACCATCATGAGCTATTTTTACTGAAGTGCTAATGGATTTCCATGACTTGTGTCCTTACAGTGTCCCATTGCAGCTTTGTCTACTTTCTCAAACTACTGGGCCTTCTCTACCACTCCCTTTCAGCAAAACTTCTCAACCAGAGCTGTTCACGGGTACACCCGCTCTCCTCTTCCCTCCTCCCATTCCTTTGGGAACCCATTCCCTTCTGGGTTTTGTCTCTGCTGCTCAGTTATCAAGGTCGCTGACTCCTTCCAAGTCGCCGAGTCCAGCGCTGCGTGTCAGGCGCCATCTTTCTTGACCCCTCACCATCATCCCTCCCTTCTTGGAACGTCTATCCTTCGCCTTCCGAGCTACCACGCACACTTATTTTTCTGGCCACTCTGCCCACCCTCCTCTGCCGGTGCCTCTGGGGACTTGAGAGAAGCGGTAGTGCTGGGGCTCGGGGTCTCACCCTGTCCCATGACTTTTAAGTCCCATCCATTCAGTAGCTGCCGAATATCTGCGGGCCAGACCTCTCCCCTAAACTCCACACGCCTGCGCCCCTGCCTGGGCCGCAGCGCACTCGGCTGTAGTAGGCATTGCTCGCTCACCAGGTCCTCCTGCTCCCCAGAACTTGTTCCTCTCACAGTCTTCCCTCCCTGCTCAGTAAGTCACACCCCCTCCGCTGTGGTAGCTCCAGCTGGCCTGGCGGTCATCCTTGATGTCTCTCTTCCTCTCACACCCTCTGCATCCCGTCGGCATCTCTGCATGCAATACTTAGCCTAGGATGGGGCCGCTTCTCCCTGTGGGATCAGGAATCGGCCCATGTCCACTGTCATCTGCCGCTATCCCCCTCCGTCCCTGAGCTCCAGCCCCTCTGACCTTCCTGATAGTCCTTGAATATGTGCGGCCGCCCTTCCCCAGGGACCCACAGGTCTCACCCCCTCTCTTAACAATTCCCCAACACTCCCCCATCCTGCCCGCTGCTGCATTTTTCTCCTTAGCATTTAACACCGTTTATAACATATAGTTTACTCATCCGTTCACTGTATCCCCCCAACTGGAATGTGTATTCCGCGTGGGCATGAATTTCTTACCTTTTTGTTCATTGCCGTTTCCCAAGGTCCTAGAATAGTGCTTAGCACATACCTGGTACTCAGAAAATGTTGAATAGGTAGGGTTTACCAACAGCAACTAATTTAACAACAGATACTTCGTTTGCACACTGTCTTTAGACTTAGAAATAATACCCATAAATTGTTGCTTTAAAAACTTAAATATATCATTTAAATAAGTTCTAATATTTATGGAAAGATGCAGAAGAAACCGTTGATGCCGGTAACCTTTGGGGGAAAGGACTGGGAGCTGAGGCCTCTACTCTGCGTTCGTATGTTCTCGTCCCGTTCCCTCTAACCATCCGCCTATTATCTCTTCATGTCGATACGGGGCATCAACGGCGAAGCAAGAGTGGTCGTGCACATCGTTACCACCTCTTTGGAAAATAGCTAAAAATAGTTACCGAGGTTGGAAACAGCCATACCCTTTACCCAGCAGTTCTACTCCTAGGTTTACGGCCTATATGCTGAGCGTGATATGCTTCAGAGGGGTCCATAGCAACACAGTAACAACCCCAACTGGAGAGGATAGCTCAGACGCCATCAACAGTAGCCTGGGTCAGTCTTACGTAGCAGACTCATCATCAGTGGAGGGCCAAATAGCCAGATAATGTGAATTCCGTTGCAACAAGGAAGAATCGCAACGTTGGGGAAAAGAAGTCCAGGAGAGGAGACGTGGTGCAGAGCCACGCACAAAAAGACCCCGTCCTCCGTCGGTGCCGCCATCGTTGGAAAGACGAGAGAGGAGGAAAGCCGGTGAGGGTGCGGGGGAAAGGGACGCGCCTTGGGTGCTGTCGGTGGGAATGTGCATGCATGCAGCCGCTGCAGAAAACGGTGGGAGGCTCCTCAAAAAATTACCAGTAGAACTGCCGTATGACTCATCAGTCTCACTTCTGAAGGAAACAAAACTGTTATCTCAGAGCGGTATCTGCGCTCTCAGGCTCATTGCAGCATTACCCGCAGTAGCCAAGGTGCGGCGGTTAGGGCGTTTTTCCAATACAACAAAGTTGCAGGTTCAATCCCTGGTCACAGCACATACGGGAACCAACCAACGAATGCATGAATAAGTGGAACAACGCATCCACGTTTCCCTTTCTCTCTGTCTCAAAATAAATTTTAAAAAAATTTTAAATAGCAAAGGTGTGTGTAAACAACCTAAATGTCTGTCAGCAGATAAATGGATGAAGGAGATGTGAGGTGCATACTCCGCCCTCTGCCTCCGTGGGTCCCAGGTCCGTGGCTACAGAAGACTGACCGAGGCACTTGAGCGTCCACGGGTTTGGGCTTCCACAGGGAGCTCCTGAAAGCAGTGTATGCGTCCGTTTGTATGATGGAATGCAGTTCAGATTTTTTTTTTTTTAAGATTTTATTTATTTTATCATTAGAGGGGAAGGGAAGGAAAGAGGGAGAGAAACATCAATGTGTGGTTGCCTCTCGTGCATCCCCTGCCGGGAACTGGCCTGCAACCCAGGCCTGTGCCCTGACTGTGAATCGAACCGCGATCCTTTGGTTCGCAGGCCCAAGCTCAGTCCTCTACACCAGTCAGGGCTCAGTTTGGCTTTAACAAGGAAGAAAATCCTGTCATTTGTGACACCGTGGGTGAACCTGGAGGGCGCCATGCTGTGAAATAAGCCAGACGAAGACGGACGAGGTCTTGCGGGCCTCAGCTGGGCCCTTTAGCCCTTTGCGCCCTCGTTCTCTCACGGGGGAGGGTGGGGAGGCAATAGCATCTGCCCCTTTGGGTTTGTGTCGCTGGGACTGGGGGCGGGGGGGGGGGACAACAGGGGCAGGTTGCTGAAAGGTACAGGCTTTCGGCTCCGAGATGGAGTCCGAGGACCTAAAGTGAACATCGAGACTGTAGCTGATGACCCTGTACTGTGTAAGTGAAATGTGCTGGGAACAGCGCCCTGGCCTTTCCCGGGCCCCTCGCCACCCCCTGCCCCCTGCCCCCCGGAACCTGGCCTGCCCGCTGCCCTTCCCTCTCCTAAGCATCCAGGGCCCTTCCATCCCCGCACCTCGGCTCCTGAGCCCACGCAGCCCGGCACCTCGCTTCTACCAACTCTGTAACTTTCTGAATAACCTTTCTCTTATAATTTGGGAAAAAAAAAAAGGAATTTGCTAAGAATGACTAATTCCATTTGTTAGGAAAACATAAGTAGGTGGTAAAGCCGTAGAGAAAAACAAGGAAATGCTTGTAACAAAGAGCAGCGGGTCTCTCTCAAAGAAGGGAGAGGCCTGGGCTCAGGGCGAGCAGCGGTCGGGTCGCTGGGAGGAGGAAGGAGGGTTGTTTCCTCCCGGCCGGCCCGGCGACGCTGTGCGGGTTGATAATGGCTTTTCAGACTGCAGATATGCGTATCCTGCATTTCGTATCTGTTAAAAGTCACAACTTGAAAAGTGGGAATAAGGATCTCCTCTTCCTTAATATTTTTAAGGTAGTGTGAGCCCCGTGGTTCTGGGCATAGACGATGGGGCTAAATTCCTGCACACCTGTCGTATCGTCCTGCCAGTTTCAGAGCCTGGGGCAGGTCCAGAGCCACCAGTGCCCAAGTTGCTTCATCAGTAATGTCGTCACAGGGCGATGAGACAAGGCGGGGGTGGGGAGGAGGGGAAACAGCCAGTGTTCTAAAATGATCGCATAGGTAACGCCATCAGACATGATAAGCATCATTTTTTAAACAGAGGTTTGGTTCTTGAGTAAGCTTGCGTAGAAACCTCAGAGCTACGAAAGAGAAGAGGCCTAACGAACACAGGGCATGACCCCCCCCAAACCCCCAAACCGCCCAGCACTTACTGGAGCCCTGCCCTGCCCTGCACCTGGGCCGGAGGCGGGGCAGAGGCAGGTAGCAGGCTGCCGGTGGACCCTAGGGAAGGGCTCCCAGGAAGTACATTCAGGGCACCAGGTGTCTCTGCTGGTCGCTTCCTTCAGGTGCAGGGCCTCTGAGCAAACGGAGGAGGAATCTTCCAGTAAGTCTGTGTCCAGAAAGTCGCACTGAAGTCACCCCTCGGGGCGGCTCCTCAGGTGGCCAGAGTGAGGAGATCTGGGATCTACGTGGAGAGGAGCCGGGACGGAGGGCGAATCCCTTGCCCAGGCTGTGTGCTGCATGAGCCCTTACTCACCTGAGCTCTGGTTCCCACACCAGGGAAGGTGGGCACACGACAGGATCCGCCCCGCTGGGTTTTGGAGGTGGTAAGCAAGTGGATGTCCTCAAGCTCCCGGGCCAGTGCCTGGCTCAGAGAGGGGCAGCGTGAGGCGAGGCTTTGGGAAGCAGCTCTGGGGGAAGCCAAGAGGCCAGGGTGTGGGGCTGCAGGGATGGCTGGCCCGGGACGTCCAGGTGGTCTTGGGCCGGGGCCCAGGAAGAACACTTCAAGTAGTCCACACTGGGATTGGAACTACAGGACACAGCCGGGACTGGTCCAACTGCCCCTGGGCATGGGAGGTAGCGGGGAGACCACGCGGCCAGGGGAGGGACCTGGCCCCTCTGCTCTCACAGCCTCGTTCTCTTCCTGCTAGTAAGATTTAGCTGTTTCACTCAAGATTTGTGTCTTCCTCATCAGAGGCGCTGGACGCTTCCTGAATTGAGGGGCCAAGACCCAGCACCTTGCCAGCAGGAAACTCAGGGCAAGTCGGACATGTAGCCAAAGGGATCACGAGCATCTCAAGGAGGCTGCTTAGAGGACAGACCTCGTTTGTACCCTGCTCCAAGCACCTTTAAAGTCGGGCCCGGGGCTCTGACCCCAGAATGAACCACTCCAAGGAAACCCAAAACTAATCAATGGCCCGTTTGAAGACAGGACCCACAATCCAAGAGGGCAAGCCGAGAACAAAGCAGGCATCGTACGGAGAGGAAAAACACACTTGGGTTTAGGACAAACATAGATTCTTTTCCCCCAAAGAAGCACTTAGAAGTCATCTCTTTGACTTTCAGCAGGTCAAGCTACTGGGTCTGGAGTTAGAGCCATACCCAGGTGCCTGGGCATTAGCAGGTTAGTCAAATCCTCACCACGGCCTGGCCTGGGAGGTTTCCGCTCCCCTTCCTGGGTGCCTGGCTGGGAGTCTCAGGCTGTGAGGCTCCATCTAGTGGCTGAGTGACTTCCTGCAGGTGCTGTCCCCTCTGCCAGGCCCCCACCCGCTTTGGTTCCCACCTGCCCCGCCTCACCCCCGCCCGTTGCTAAAAATCGGAATGAACTCCCCCTTGCTCAAATTTATCCTGGGAACCCCGTGATGACAACAAAAGCCATGCAGGGTCAGATAATTCTACCTTCCTCACATAGGATCGCAAAAATCCGGGGTGTAGTTCTGTTTCTCAAGGGGCCCTGGACAAAAATGAGGTCGGTTTTATGCACCAGGTAATTGCTGTGTGAGGAGCCCAAGGGCCCTTATTTGCTAGAGATGCTTAAGGTGAGCTCCAGGCGGACGCTGGAGCTGTGACTGCGCCCGGCAGGAGCCCTGGCATTGCAGTGGCTGCTGGGAGAAAGGACTGCCTCTCAGCCAAGCTCCTGCCTGGCCGCAGATCCGGGTCAGACTGCCAGTGTCCCTCTGAGTGCTCGGGTCTCTCAGGAAACAGACCTGCTCTTCTTCTGCATCAGTCCAGTCACGCAGGTGCACCTGGTGCCAGTGACGAATGTCCTGAAGAGGTGTCATCCCTGGTAATGGGGAGGAATCTGCAGCAATAACCCGCTGTGAGCCCCACTTCCAGGCACCTCCTGGCAGTGCGGCCTGAGGAAAGTTCCTTGGCCCCTCTGTGCTAACCCACTTTCCTCCTGCACTCTGAGAGTGTGGACCGAGTCTCCTGCAGCCTTACTGATGGCCTTCCTACTTGTTTTATCGATTGCTCTGATAGGAGTGTTGAAATCCCAGTGTTTCACAGTGGACTTGACCCTGGCTGGTGTGGCTCAGTGGATTGAGCGCAGGCCTGTGAACAAAAGGATCACTGGTTTGGTTCCTGGTCAGGGCACATGCCTGGGTTGCAGGCCAGTTCCTGGCAAGGGAGGCACGAGAGGCAACCATACATTGATGTTTCTCTCCCTCTCTCCTTCCCTTCCCCTCTGAAGATAAATAAATAAAATGTTAAAAAAAAAACAAAAACAGTGGACTTGACCCTTTCTTTCAGCTCCCCATTGTCGCTTTGTATATTTTGAAGCCCGATTACTAATCACCTATGCAATTAGGATTTTTATGTCTTCTTGAGGAAGTGACTCTTTTATCGTTATGAAATGTTCAACTTTATCGTTGGTAACATTTCATGCTTGAAAGCTATTTGTCTGATATTAATGTGGCTATGCCAGCTTTTTTTGGATTAGTGTTAATATTGTATTTTTTTTATTAATCAGAGTTCTCTAGAGAAGCAGACCCAGTGGGATATAGGTCTATGGAGACAGAGAGAGAGAGATGATGAGATTATGAGGAACCGGCTGCCCTGCTGGTCATGGAGGCTGAGCTGCCCCGTGACCCCCGTGGGTCTGGAAGCCAGAAGACCCAGGAAGGCTGGCGGCGCGGTTCCACCCAAGCCAAAAGCCTGAGAACCAGGGCAGCCCAGGGCAAGGCCCGCCCGCGCCCAGCCTGCTGACTCGAACCAGGGTCACACCCTCACAGGCACCCGCAGAAGGAATGTTTGATCTGGGCACCCCGTGGCCTGTCAAGTTGACACATGAAATTAGGCACTGCAGTCTTCTCCCATGTTTACCCTGGAACCTTTCAGCCTCGATATTTAAGGAGTGCTTCTTCGTCTACTTGCACGGTGGTGGCTCAACGTGTCAAATCGGGATAGAGGAAAGTATCAAGAAAGTGATTCAGGGGTTTCATTTTCCAGATCGCAAGGTCATCTCCAGCCAAGTTTGGCTTCTTCTCCTCCTTCTTCTATATCGTATCGGTTTGGTCTCCAAGGCGGGACGGCAAGCCTTCTGACTCCTAGTCTCGCACTTTCTCCTCCATCATCACCTCCGTCACTCCAGTCAGACCCCCATGGGCTCACTGCAGACTCCACGGAGCTCCTCTGGCCAAACCCGGACACCACGACCACCGAAAACCAGGGAGGGGGCTGGGCGGGGGGGAAAGTGGCCCACATGAGGAAGCAAAGGCAGCGGGTTTCCGGTAGAGCCGTGGAGAGCAGGGCCGTGCGTTTTTAGGCAGTCTGACAATCTCTGCCTCTCAGAGGATTTAGGCCATTTACACCTAACGAAATGATCAATATGCTTGCGTTTAAAAGATTTTACTTATTTACTTTTAGAGAACAGGGAAGGGAGGGAGAAAGAGAGGGAGAGAAACATCAATCGGTTGCCTCTCACGCCCGCCCCACCCGGGGGCCAGGCCCACAACCCAGGCACGTGCCCTGCCAGGGATTCAAACTTTCACTTTGAGGTGCAATGCCTGGCCCGCCAGTGGGGGCCCATCAAGGGAGAGTTTTTATTGCACGGCTCCATCCCCATTAGAGGACCCTGCGGCTCTCTGCACGTGGCCCAAACGTGACAAAGTCACACTAGTGAGGCTGGGAAAAGAAGGACTGGAGGTTTCGAGGAAAAAATGAAGGTCGATCAGAGAGACAGGAGCACTGTGCTACCTGTCTATTGTCGCCCAAGGGTACTTTCGTTTTAGTTCATTTTATTTTTTATTTTATTTTTTTTAAGATTTTATTTATTTATCTTTAGAGGGGAAGGGAAGGAGAGAGGGAGAGCAGTATCAATGTATGGTTGCCTCTTGCACATCCCCTGCTGGGAACTGGCCTGCAACCCAGGCACGTGCCCTGACTGGGAATCAAACCTTGATCCTTCGGTTTGCAGGCCCATGCTCAATCCACTGAGCTACACCAGCCAGGGCTGTTTTAGTTCATTTTAAAGAGAGAGGGAGACATTGATGTGAGAGATGAACATCAGTCGGTTGCCTCCCACACACACCCAGACCAGAGATTGAACCTGCAACCTACAGGTTCCTGGTGTGCTCTGACCAGGAACTGAACCCAGAACTTTGTGGTGTATAGGATGGTGCTCCAACCAACTGGGCCACCTGGCCAGGGCTAACCTCACAATTCTTTTTTTTTTTTTTTTTAGATTTTATTTATTTTTAGAAAGACGGGAAGGGAGGGGGAAAGAGAGGGAGCATTAACATCCACTGGTTGCCTCTCACACGCCCCCTACTGGGGACCTGGTCAACAACCCACGCATGTGCCCTGACTGGGAATTGAACCAGCAACCTTTTGGTTCACAGGCCAGCGCTCAGTCCACTGAGGGCTGGCCTCCAATCAGGGCACCATCCTAACCATTTTTAAGTGCCCAGTTCCAGGGCATTAGCGCATTCCCATCGCTGTCACCACCGCCCACCTCCGGAACCCTTCTTATCTTCCAAAGCTGGAACTCTGTCCCCACTGAACACTGACTCCACCCCTCCCGCCCCAGCCCCCGCCCCCTGAGTCCACAGGTGGGGGCTTTGCTGGAGCACATTCACCTGGGCTCAGTTGTGTGCGATGAGGCTATGGATACAGACCCAGAGAGTCGGAGAAACGCACCGGGGACATGCATTTCCCGAGCTCCCCACACAGGTGTGAAGGGGGAAAGTTGCCGTGATGACAGTAGTGTGTAAACCTGTGTCCGCTTGTACATAGCTTGTGAGGAAGGATGGAGGGAATGGAAGGCATTTATCTGTTGTTATTCAAGCAGGTTCAGGGTCCACCCAGAGCAGGTGGACTTGCCATGAGGCTGATGGGGCTTCAGCTTGAGGCTGCTTACGGAGCGAGAACGGAGGGCGGCAGAACGTCCTGGGAGCAGAGGGGCAGGCGGGCTGTCACCAGGAAGCATTTCTGTGTACGTGGGTCTGGTAAACCGCTCAGGGAGGACCCAGAAGGATGGCACACCAGTCTGCACGCACCCCTGGTGCGATGGGGCTTACACTTCTGTTCTGAATAAGTATTCACCTTCCTACTAAGTCTATGTCCATAATTTTATATTAGTTTTCTTACAAAGGGCCTCAAAATGTCATCCGTGTGAAATCTGAACCTGTCTCTGATTTCTGGGGCCTAGAATCATTCCTGTTTGTCCTGGGCTCCCTCAGGTTTAAGTTTTTAAGCTATCTTTTCATTTTATTATTATTTTAATTTTTTAGAGAGAGGGGAAGAGAGGGAGAACGAGAGGGAGAGAATCACCGATCAGTTCCCTCTCATACCCACCCCGACCAGGAACCGAACCCACAACCCAGGCATGTACCCTGACCAGGAATCAAACCAGAGAGACCTTCCGCTTCTCAGGACACGCCCCACCAGCTGAGCCCCATCGGTCAGGGCTCCCTCAGGTTGAACACACAGAGCACCAACACAGGTGGCTCCGGGGCCCACCGTCCGCAGCAGACCCAGCGCCACCAGGCACATCCTCGGCTCCGAGCGTCTCTCCACGGCTGCCAGGCCAGGGAACGCCTACCTCTTTCACTGGCCGGATCCTGTGCACGGCCACCCGGCGCGGCTCTCTGCTGCCCCCCAGTGGGTCTCGGGTGACACGACACCACCCGGACGCACAGGGCGTTTCCTCTTTCTCACGCTCCTGAAACCTTCCAAAGCTTTATAGTGGCTGTTTTAAGCGCCTGGGGCTTTGCCAAGGCTCTCAAAACCCAAAGCGAAACGAGTTGCTCCCTGGGAACCCTCAGTAGCTGGTTCCCTTCTCCCCCGCATTGCATGCCTGGGCTGCTAACTGCAGGGCAGCCACCCAGATGCACAGGGACAACGGACCCCAGAGACAGGGCTGCACCTTAAGGGACCTAGACAAGAAGTAAAGCCAAGGAAATAACACCACTGGGTGGGTTAGTTCTTCTCCAGACTGACCAAAGCAGCCCGGTGTGTTTTTTAAAAGGAAATCTGGCCTTGATGTTTGGAGGAGGAGGTTACCGCACAGGTGGGGAAGGCCCCCCCCAATCCCCCCACGGGCTCCAGAGTGATCACCTGGAAGCAGGATGGGGAGGGCTCTGCAGAGCCCCGGGGTTTCCCAGACTCTGGTCATGGCGCTCTTTGGTCCAGATGAGCCGGCAGAGCAGAGCAGTTTGTAAATGTTTATTAGCCGTCTCCTTGGTAACCCTCTTTTTATCCACACTCATGAAAAGGAGATTTGACCTCTCCGAATCAGCTGCTGCCAGACAGATGGGCGGGGCCTGGCTCTGGCCTGAGTCTCCCAGAGGGCTCAGTGCTCTGGCTGTCCTGGGTCACTGAGTCACTTCGCCCGCTAGTTTGAGGGGCAGGGTCCCTTTCCTCCAACCAAGCGTGGTGACCAGACAGAGAGTCAGTCAGGCGATTGTCCCAGAAAAGGGCATCCCAGGACCTGGGCCCCAGCACCACGTCGACCTCATTAACATCATGAGCTGCTCCCAAGGGAGGTAGTCTCTCTCCCACGCAGAAAAAGCCCCACCAGCCCTGAGCTCACCTTGGGTGTCAGGCAGGGCTCTGGGAATACCGGGGGGCTGCCCGGAGGAGGGAGTGTCAGCAGGTGCCCTGTGGGAGGAGGATGTTGGCGTCCCCGTTTCACCAGCCCAGGCCTTCTGGGCAGCTCTTGCACATCCCTGCTGGGAAGCTGGCTTCTCACCTGGGGCCCAGGGCCTCCCCTCTCTGGGCCTACCTCAGCTTCCTGCCAGAGCAGGCTGTCCGCCCACTCAGGTGCCCAGGAGGGCTGGACCCTGTGAGTCACCGGCCTCTCTGCACGCCTCCTCCCTGGTGCTTGTGCTGTAGCTTGGCTGAGATCAGGTCACTGAGAGCACAGAGCAGGCAGCCCAGACAGGGCTCGGCAGCAAGCGTTGGCAGATACAGCCGGAAGGAGGCCAGGGGCCTCTGGATGGTCCGTTCTTAACACAGTTTAAAACCGTATCGAAAGTGCCTAGAGGGGTGAGGAGCCAGCGCAGTGCATGCCGGGTGCGCACCCCTGGACCCCAGGAGGAAACTCCTCGCCCTCATGGGGGTGTGGGCTTCTGGGTTACCTGCCCCTCCTCCTCCCCTGCTCCGGTGGGGAACAGCAGAGAGGGAGGAGCAACCGCAGCCTCGCTCTCCACACCCTCCCCAACTCTTGTCCTCCGGGGAGCACAGGCCTGGTGGGGCAAATATTCAAAGGGACAGTAGGGCCCCGGGGTGGGAGCTGAGGCTGTCTGGGGTTCAGTACATCATGGTCTGCTTACAACACCCGTTCATTAGTCCACCGTGTTTATTGAGCACCTACTGTGCGCCCAGTGCCTTGGGGACAGAGGGGCACTCAGCCCTGCCCTCTGGGAGCCCACGATCCAGCCAGCTGGGCCCAGAGAGGGGGGTGGGAAGGACACCTTTGCTGGGGGTCACCCTGTTATCTTAGCAGTGACTTCTGCAATGACACCCACTGCTCCCCACGTCGAGCCATCCAAATCGTTGCCGAGGTCATCATGGGTTTAGTGACAACTGCTCCCCCCCCATCAACTCTGTCTTCATGCCCCTAGTGCCTTGGGCCCTCGAACAGGCTGGTGGCCTAGGCACTGGGGGGAGGGCGCCTGTCTTCTCGAAGATGCCCAGCAAGTCCTCACAGAATGGTGGGAACATGACCGACAGTGGGGCTCCTGCCTTGTCTTGGACACCCCCACCCCAGGGATCCGTGGGCCCCTCCCTGGGTTTTCACAGGTCTTCTGGCTTCCAGGGCAAGAAAGAAAAGTCTTAGGAACAAGTAGCTTCCAGCAGCCCGCCCTGGAAAGCAGCAGGGAACAGTTCACATGAGCAAACGAGGAGACATGTTTCCTGGTCCTTAACCTGCTGCAGTCACCCCGGGGCTTTCCGCTCGCTGCTCCATGACTGGGGGCTGCTCACCTCGCCTGGGCACTGTCTCTGTACATCCTCCCCACGCCCACCCAGCGAAGCTGCCATCGCTGCCAGCATGGAGCCCGGGCTCATCCAGTCCCTCTGATTGGAGGCTTTGGACAGGAGCGCCCAGGAGGGGAGCGGACGGCTCCCCGGCCTGCAGAGACCCTCAGGCCATTGCTTCTGTCTGCCCAGAGCGTCCCAAGCAGAGTGGGCGAGGAGGCAGGCCCAAGAAGGGCTGGAAGGGCGGTGACCACTCACAGCAGATGCCTGCCCCTGGCTCAGGAGAGCTCCTGGCCCAGCCCTTCCTTCTGGCACCTGTGCTGAGACAGGTACATTGGCTGCCAGGGCGGCAGGGACTGGCCCCAGCCGAGCGCCACTTCCGCCAGTGGGGTTGGGGTCTTCATCCTCCCCTGCAGCCACCTGCCCCTTCTCCTCCAGCCCACGCACCCTTAAGGAGTGGGGGTGGGGCAGGGCCTCTCCCTTCATTTCCTCTAGCTGTCTCCCTGGCCCTCAGTCTGCCACCCGGAGCGCAAGCACCCGGGCTCCCGCCTGGCTGTGGGAGCTGGGATGATCCCTCCCTGGGAAACAGCAGTTGCCACCGAGAGCTCCCTCAGGCCCCAGGGCAGTCAGCAGGATGGTGGACGGGCCAGGGGGCTACCAGGGCCTCCAGAGGCTGGGGCAGCAGGGAGGCGCAGGCGGCGAGGGCGCGGGGGCGGGCTGCGGGGAGGGCGAGGGTGGGCTGCAGGAGTCTGTAGTGCTCCCGCCGTCGGGGGTAGCGCCGGCCGCCCTCCGCCGCAGATGCTCCAGCAGGCGAGCGCTCAGGGCGGGCTCCAGGACGCGGGAGGCGGGCAGCACGCGGGTCAGGCGCGCCAGGCAGGCGCGGTAGCCCTCGAGGTAGCTGTCGGAGGGCGCTGCGGGCAGAGAGGCGCATGAGGCTCGGCCAGAGGCTGGGGTGAGGCTGGGGTGAGACGGGGTGAGGCCGAGGAGAGGCCGGGGTGAGGCGCAGGGCTGGGACGGGGTCACTCACTGGGCGCTGCCTCCGGGCAGAAGGACGCAGGCAGCTCCCGCAGGAAGCGCACGGTCATTTCCAGGATGTCCGCCTTCTCCAGCTTCGAGTGGCCCGAGCTCTGCGACAGGCCACCAGAGAGAGTGACAGAGAAACGGACAATCAGGATAGATCTCCGGCAGGCTGCCTGAGCGCCGAGCTCTTGCCAGGCGCTGGGCGCCGCGCGGAGCCTCCTCGCCCGTTTCTGGGGCCCTCCCGCCCTCCTCGCTCCGCGCCCCGGGACCCCCGCCGCGGCGCCCCAGCGCCCCCCGCTCACCTCCTTGCCCAGCAGCGGCAGGATGATGCCCTTGAGCTGCCTCAGGCTCTCGTTGATGCGCGCGCGCCGGCGTTTCTCCAACAGAGGCTTCAGGCTCTGCGGGCGGGCGCACAGGCGCGGTTACGCGGGCCTCAGACTTCGCCCCCAGTCCCCGGTCCCCGGTCCCGGATCCCCAGTCCCCGGCCCCCGGTCCCCGATCCCCGGTCCCCAGTCCCAGATCCCCAGTCCCCAGTCCCCGATCCCCGGTTCCCGGTCCCCAGTCGCAGGTCCCCGGCTCCTACCTTACGCAGCTCCGCCGGATCCCCCTCCCTCCGCGGTAACCCCATGCTTGACTGCCAAGCGGCGCCAATACGGGTCCGGCGCGTGGGTGACCTGCGCTGGCCCCCAAGCGGAGAGGAGACCGAGACCCCGCAGCAGGTCTGCCCCATGCGCTGCCGGAGCCGGCGCCAGTGGAGAGCGCCTGGCCCGCCGCCCGGCTTTAAGGAGGTGGCCTCCCCCGCCCCGCCCCGCCCCGCCCCGCCCCGCGGAGTCAGGTCGCCTCCGGGTCCCACCTCCCGCTTTTGTTCCTGCCCGAGGGGGAGGGAGAGGAAGACGCGAGTGGGGGTGGGTCTCGCTCCAGCCCTTCGCGTCCCACCTGCGGCGGGGTCGCGGGCTCGGGGCGCCCCCCTCCCAGCACCGGCGGGCAGGAGGGGCCCCGGCGAGACCAGGCCTGGCCTCGCTGGGGTTTCCGTCCCTCCACGTCCAGCACCGCCCGTCCGCTCATTCCGACTAAGCCCCACCTCCGAGCCCAGCTTCGGGCGGGCGACCGGGTGGCGGCAGGACCCGAAGCCCAGGACTTGGGCGCTCCCACGCGGGTTCCCAGTACCAGGAGGGACTCGCCCCACCAGTCGCTCTGCGGACGGAGCGTCTGAGCAGGGACTAGAGGGACCCCGAGAAGGGTCTCAGCTTGCTCGCGCCCTGGCCCCCGGGAAGGGGCGGGACCGGGCCCGGGCCGCCGACTGCCCGGCGGGGCTCTGCAAGCCCCCGGTGGCGCTCCCAGTTAGGGGTCATCTGGTTCCCCGCCCTCGGTTTGGACCGGGGAAACTGAGGCCCAGAGAAGCCCACGCAACCCAGGAGCCCTCGGGGCTCATTTTCATTTCGACTGGCACCAGCTCCGTTCCCGCCCGCCGGACTGGCGGAGTTCACGAGCCCCGCAGGGTGGGGCGGTCCTGGGTGCGGGCGCCCGGCTGCCGGCTTTGGCCCCAGAGGCTGCGGGCCCGCCTCCTCGCGGCGTGGCGGTTGCTGCAGCAAACTAGCTGAGCGTCCCCCGCCCATCTGTTGCGGGCCGCCCGCCCCAACCGGCTGGTGGGGCAACCGCCACCCTGGCTGCCCGACTGCCGGGCGGACCCACAGGCGGAGGAGGGCAGACCCACCCAGCCAGGCCTGGAGCGAACGCTCTGGGGCGCAGCCAGAACAGACTCTGTCCAGGGTGCTGTACGTGCCTCTGCCCCCTCCCTCGCCAAACGACGTCCGGGTCTCCATCCCCCCAGCTTGCCCCAAGTCCTCCTGCCGCATGCTCCTTCCACCCCCAGCAAGGCCCCAGGTCACCCTGCGGGTCAGAGCACCAACCCGGGTGAGAGGGGGCTCGGGCCACTGGTACCTGTCTGCCCTGCGCAGGGCCCACAGCCCTTCGGCTCTCACCTCCCTTAACCCCCTTACCAGTCCTCATTAGGAGAGTAAGTCACACAACGAATTCGGCCCACAGGGCCTGGGGTGCCTCAGCCCCTGTCCCCCTTGTGTCTTGCAGCCCAGGTTCCTGTGAAGGACTCTCAGGAAAGGACTGAGGACTTTGTGGGCCACTCACCGATGTCCCACGTGTCACTCCAACCACAATGGCTCACTCCATCCCGTGCCCACAGCCCACCCTGCACCAGCTTCTACATCTTTGCTGGGAGTCCCCTACACTCGCCCCGAGGAGAAGGGGCTGGGGGGGGAAGGTTCCCCCTAGAGCACCCCCTCCATGCCGTGGTCCACCATTTGAAGACCTGGGTTGGGGGAGCAAATTCCCTTTTCAGTGCCAGTTACCCCGGATTTTTTAGTCCCTCCTCCACTCTCCCATTGTGTGAAGGACTGTGAGCAGGTAACACACCTTTGCTTTCCACCGAAGCATCCTGGAGGTTCACTGGTTACCTGGAGGAAGGGGGTCCTTTATAATCTGGGGAACTTAGGGGAGTCAGCTGAGTGTGCAGGGTGCGTGCGTTCAGGCCTTAGGGAAGCGGGGCCACTTACGGCCCAGGAGACATGCTCCTCCCTGGTCCCTGCCCTTGGGTGCAGGGCGAGGACTGGAGGATGGCCGGAGCCCAGCAGAGGAATGAGAGGAGGCCTCCTGGGGTGGGGGGTCCCTAAGCTAACATCTGGAGGGTGGGAGGCCGAGGAGGTGCAATGGGCAGAGGGAAGTTCAGGTGCAGAGGGAACGTGTCCTTGCCGGTGCGGGCTGCTGGGGAGGGCCCAGTGGAACCTCGGGAGCCCAGAGAGGTAGGAGAAGGCCTTGATCTCAGCCCAGGCCTGAGCAGCGTCCTGCAAGGAGCCAGAGAAGCAGGTCGGCAAAGACAGGTGCTGCCATGTGACTCTTACGGAGGCATCCCTCCATAAAAGGGTCGGGGAGGTTCAAGGGCTCTTGCTTTGCCAATTGCTGTAGCGGCTGCCCACAACCTGGACCTGGCTCCCAAAATGACAAAGGCTCGCGATGGATGAGGGTGTCTGGGGCCAGGGGAGCCACCTGGGGAGCGGAGGACATGAATTGTGGAATGCGACGTTAGCTGTGGAGGAGGCACGGGCGGGGGCACCCAGGACAAGCCGTTCCAGCTCTGTGTCCCGCAGCACCCCTGCCACCTCAGGGCGCGCCCGCCGCTGGGTGGGCTGGAGAAGGGCAGCTCCGGGGGGGGGGGGGCATCAAGAATACAAAGTGGGGAAGTTGCCAGGATAGGACTCCTCCCTCCCCTTGTCTGCAAACCAGAGTGGCCACAGGTCTCATAGAGCGAGTAAGGCGGGTCTGGTCAGGTAGAAGTCACCGGAAACCCACCTCAACACACGGCCCAACACCCGCACAGCCGCTAGGGCGCTCAGGGTGCCTTGGAGCTGGAAGGGCCATCGCATACAGCGCCACCACGTGGTGGCCCCGGGGAATGGCACCCGTGGCCGCGCGAATCCCACCCTGGGACTCCCACTGTTCTGGAAGCAGCTTGGCTCTCCATTTCGGCGCTGCCCTGTGCCAGCTGGCTAGGTGCCGGGTGAAAGAGCCCAAGGCCAGGCCCCCGTGGGGCTCCAGGGAGAGGTGGGGGAGTGGAGGAAGGCAGGGCACAGGCTGTTTCAAAGTCACAGGATGTGCTGCTGTGCTCCCACAGCCGCGCAGCCCCCACCTCCCGGCCGCGCTTCCTGTGCCCGGCCGGCGGTGCTTCCCTCGGGCTCCCTGCAAGGGCTTCTGGCCAGCAGGCAGGGTGGTTTGGCCCACGTGCGCTCTCCTGCCCAGCTGCCCCCCCGGGAGCCTTCCTACGCCCTCTGTGAGGGGCCCCGGCCCCACTCCGCCGTCACCACTGTGGCGAACCTCCCCACCGCCTTCAGCGGGTGCATCCCTGCTTTTCCTTCTCTCCGTTTGGCAACCCGGTCCCTCAAGCTCACGGTTAGCTCCCCCCACACACACAGCAGCTCTGGGTGCTCCCTGAACCCACCCCTCTAGACCCAGAGTCCTTCTCTCCCTCCCTCCCCGCTGGAGGCTCTGAGAGCAGATCCCGCGGTCCGGTGGGGCTGCGGGGGGGGGGGGGCGGTGGCGCCGCCCCAGTTGCACCTGGGGCCCAGACCCGGAGCCCCTGGGCACGTGGGCCTGCTCCCGCCCGGGCCTCTGCCCTTGCAGTCCCCCTGACCCGAGCACCCCTTTCAGCACTAGAAACCCAGTCCTGGACACTTCCCAGGTGGACCTGGCGGAGTAGCTTCCCTGGCCACCTGGCTCCTAGGCAAGGCCATCCAGCCCGAGGGGCGGTGCGCAGAGCAGGCTGGGCGGGCCGGAGGTGGTGCGGGGGGCGGGCCGAGGCTTAAGTTCGGTGCCGCGGGGGCCGGGGCCCAGAGCGCAGCGGAGGCGGAGCGGAGGGAGCGAGGAAGCGCGGAGCAGAGGCCAAGCCGGCAACCGCTCCGCCTCCCAACCCACGGGGCCCCGACGGCCGCGCCGCGGGTCTCCTGGTGTCCGAGGCCAGGCGCATGGCGCCCGGGGGAGCACGCTGAGCTCGGGGCGCGGCGCCGCGGGCGGCACGATGGCCCTGGAGCAGGCGATGCAGGCGGCGCGGCAGGGCGAGCTGGCAGTGCTGGAGTCCCTGCACGCTGCCGGCCAGCTGGGGCCCTGGCTTCGAGACCCGCTGGACGCGCTGCCCGTGCACCATGCGGCCCGCGCCGGCAAGCTGCACTGTCTGCGCTTCCTGGTGGAGGAGGCCGGCATGCCCTCCACGGCCCGAGCGCGGAACGGCGCCACGCCGGCGCACGACGCCGCTGCCACCGGTCACCTTGCCTGCCTGCAGTGGCTGCTCTCGCAGGGCGGCTGCAGAGTGCAGGTGGGTCCTAGTCTCTCCCTGGCAACCCAGAGGCTTTCTCCGCCGGACGGAGTGCGGGCCTGGAGTCCCGGGGCTCAAGACTGGGTGGGGTTGGGCACCTCCCGACCGGACTTGCTTTGGAGCTTCTTTCAGAGGGCTTGGGTGAGGTGGGCTCCTGTGTTTAGAGTAAGTACCTGGGCAGATGCTTGGGCAAGTCCTGGCCACTGCCCAGCCAAGTACCCAGGCAGTGGAGAACCGGAAGGGAACGGGGCGCAGCCAGACTAGTGTTTAGACTGGGGCTAGGGGGTGGGCACCGAGGGAGACCTGGACGGTGCGCGGGGCCCTGAGGGCCTGGCCAGGGATCGCAAGCCCATGTCTTCCAGGATCAGGCCTGCAGGGGCTGGGCGAAGCCTTAGAGCCCACCCCAGGTGGAGATAGGGGTGTCCTCAAGGCTAGATAAGGCGAGGGGAGATGGTGGTGGGCCTGGGCAATGAGGGTCTCCTCAGGGCCCAGAATCTGGCCTCCCTTCTGGTCTCCCAAGTCCAAGCTGCTTTGCCAGCGCAGCCTGAGTCTCCCTGCCATGAGACCCCATCGCAGGCTGCTGCAAACCGGGCCCCTCCTGAGCCTGAGCAGAAGGCCGTTCAGGCCCTGATGTGTGACTCTCCTGCCGGAAACAGAGAGTCCAACAGGTGCTAAGCCTGGGGACTCAGGAACACTCCTGCCCCCCACCCCCCCTTTCAGTTCTCCGGGGCAAAAGACAGCAGACCCATAGGGTAAAAAGTAAACCAGGTACCATCAGCTACTGCTGGGCCAGGTGAGGGGAAGCACCGGGGCAAAGTGGCCAGGAAAGAACCCTCTGAGAAGTGGCCTCTAAGGGGAGGCCTGGCCGATGAGAAGGAAGTGGCTGCTGGTGGCCAGACCGTTCCAAGCACAAGGGACAAGCAGTGCAAGGCTCCAGGGCATGCACATTCCTGTCCTGCTGAGCGAGGCACAGAGAGGCAAGTGTTGGGAGCCCGGTGAGGGTGGGAGAAGCCACCACAGCCAGGTCCTAGAGGGTCTCATCGGCTGCAGTTAGGGACTTGGAAGATCCTCTGGTCTTTGGGGAAAGCCAGTGGAGGGAGGAAGCGGACCCCTAAGCGAGGCTAGTGGGCACACTGGATGTGGAAAAGGCGGGAGCGACTGAGCTGGCTGGCTGCACCCGAACGATGGCCAGACCCCTGACCCCCCTTTGCCCTCAGGATGGCAAGGCCCCCCTTCCGTCTTTCCTGGGAGATGGCCTGGCCCCTTATCTCCCGGACGGCTCTGTTATCGGAGTTCTTGGCACGTGGTCCACGCCCACTCTTTTGGGAGGTGGCGCGCCTCCCTGATCCCAGTGTCCAGCCTTGGCCGGAAGCCTCCCTTGCCACTGCAGAGGAGGTGGACGAGCCAGTGGCCCTGAGCCAAGCTTATCAGCTCTCCCACCCTCAAGCCCCAGCAGGCTTGGGTGTTGGAGGCGGAAGTGTGTGTGTGTGTGGGGGGATGACCTCGATCCTGGCCCTGCGCAGCCTGGAGAGATAAGCAGATTTAGGGTGTGGGCCCCAGCACATGAGGCCCCTGGGGCCTACGTAGCTGTTGGAGCTTCAGGGACAGGCCAGAGCCGATAGGCCTGGGGTCCTCTTCTTATTGCCACCCCCACCCAGAGGCTGGAGACAGCAGGACCCCTGAAGCTTCATACCCCCAGTCCCCGAGGCCAGAGGAATTGAGGGCCTTCCTCAAGAGCTGGACTCAGGGCACACTTCGCCATTCTCCTCCCTGGGTGACCTCTAGCCAGCCCTGTGCCCCGGGCTCAGGGGACAGGCTGAACTAGACCCCTGGTCCTGCCCAGGCTTTCCAGCACACAGAGGGGTCTCAGCGTCATCTGCAGCTGCCTGGGCTGCTCACGCCGGACCCCCTCCGCCTCACTCTGCATGCCCCGCTTCCTTCCCGGCTGACAGCCTCCATGACTCACCAGCTGTGCCCTGGGCTCCGTTCCCTCCATCCCCTCTTCTCCCTCCACTTTTCGTACAGGAGCCTCAGAGGCTGCCTCGGCCACACCTGTCCCCACAGTGCCTGCTTTGGGCATGTCCTTCCCTGATTCTAGTAAACCGTGCCTGCCTCTCACCACTGCCCATGCCCAGCTGCCTGCTCGCCTCCATCGCCCCACGTGCTTGGAGCAGGAGCTCGGTCTGTTCTAGAGCCCATGCCCGCCCTCCCAAACTGGCCAGCCGGCCTCCGAGTCCAGACTTCTGGGCTCCCGGTGCATGTCCTCCTCCCCCAGGTCGTGTAAGCAGCACCCTCCCACCCCTCCCACAGCAGACGCACACACCTGGATGCTCACGATGGGACATCGGGCCCTTCTGGGTCCAGACCAGCACCCCACTCCCTCTGGGGTGCCTGGGAGGGCATCTCGCCTAAGCGCCTCCCAGGGGCTGCTTCTAGCCCACACCTACCACCACTGGCTGACTGCCAAGGCCCTGCTTACGGCCCCAGAGGGCAAGGACACGGGGCAGGAAGGCAGTCTGTTTTCCTGGCTGGGGGATGGGCCAGTGCTCTGTACCAAGACTGGGTTGCTGGAGGTGCGCCAATCTGGAGACTCCTCCCCATGGGCACCTGGGGATGGATGGAGAAAGGGAAGGAGGTTTGGATGCAGAGGGCGCCCCAGTGGTCCTGATGCCAACCTGGTGTGGCCCAGCAGCTCTTGCTCGATCATGCAGGTGTCCCCTAAGCACCTGGGTGACAGGTGAGGAGGGTCTTGGCCCCACACTGGAGCTCCTGCTGGGATGAGCAGGGTGCCCCAGCCTGAGCGCCCACTCGTGCCGGCAAGTCACAGTTGTGAGGTGCCATTCTCTGAACGCCCATCGTGGACAAGCTTGGCGATGCCACTCGTGAACCGAAGTTCCTGGACAGCGCTGCCCCCATGTGGGTGGGAGGCAGGAAGCGGCCTGAGCCAGAGACGGGGGCAGGACCAGACTTGAGGACTAACAGGCTCTCCTTCCACAGGACAAAGACAGTTCTGGTGCCACAGTCCTGCATCTGGCTGCCCGCTTCGGCCACCCCGAGGTGGTGGACTGGCTGCTGCGTCACGGCGGTGGGGATCCCGCCGCAGCCACAGACACGGGAGCCCTGCCTGTCCACTACGCTGCCGCCAAAGGAGACTTCCCCTCCCTGAGGCTTCTCGTCGGGCACCACCCTGAGTAAGGACACCCCTCTGCGGGGCCTCTGGGTGGGGCTGGCCAGGGCTCTGGGGGTGCTTGAAGTTTGCCCTCCAGCGTGCCTGGGAGTGACCACACCAGGGGCCAGAGGGCCAGGCCAGACACTGCTCCTGCAAAAGCTGAGATTTCTCCCCTCCTGGCAGGCTGCCCACGGTCACTTGCCCCAGTGCCCTGCGAGCAGACGGCCCCCAGCACGCAGCTGCCCTGGGAGGCTGGGCGCCCAGGCCAAAACCCCTTGCTCCCCACCAAGGTGCTCACCAGCCTGCCCTGGGGGCTCCCTCTAGCTCTGGCCTGAGCTCATCTACAAGGCTGCTCTAAATGGGGGTGCAGCAACGGGAGCCTCTCCGAGACCCCTAGTGGGGAAGGCGACAGAGAAGGAGCGTGGCAATCGGGCAGGAGTGGAGGGACACGGCCGCCGCCCAGACCCCCTTTCTGCCCCCCAGCCCTCTGGCCAGGCCGTCCACAGAGCAGTGGATTGTTCCCTGTGGCCCATTCCCGCCACCAAGGCGGTGGGGGTCCCAAACCCCCAGGGGCCTGAGTGGCTGGGCTGAGGGAGCAGCTGAGTAGTGGGTGGGGGTCTTCTGGGGGTGGGGTGGGGCCTATGGAACAAGGGGGCGCAGCAGGGGACTCGAGGGGTCCTGGGGAAGGAAGGGAGCCAGGTCTTAGGTGCAGCCGGGGGCGACGGGAGTCCTGGGGGGAAGCTGCCCAGACACTGTCTGAGGGGTGGGGCCCAATGGCCCCTGAGACTCGACAGATGGGGGTTCTGTCCATTGACCTTTGTCAGTACAAGTGGGTGCCTAGGACATAAATGGTGACAGAGGGCCCAGCCTGAGAAGAGCAGCCCCAGGTGAGAGGTTCCATCCACAGACACCTGCAGGACCACTGGCCATCAGGGAGCAGGCAGGAGGCCAGCCCGGTCCCACGGCCTCCTGGCAGGGTGGCTGCAGCCGGCAGCCTGTGGGCCCAGGCCCATTGGTGGGGATGTAGGGCATCCCTGAGACCCCAGGCCAGGCTGCTGTCCTCTCACTAAGCAAGGGGTTCACTGGTTTGGTCACTGGGGGACCAGCAGGTGTGCCTCTGGACCAGGGGTTCTCCTCACAGCCATTCCTCCCGGGGGCCATGTGGTACAACTTTTGTGTGAATTCTCTGCTTCCGGACAAGCCAGGGTTTGGGCCACGTCAAGGGCAGTAGGGCTTAGGGGAGGGGGCCCTGAGACCCTCGATGATAGGCTGCCAACCTGGCACCACCAGCACCCCTAGGGCTCCGGGCCCTGGACTCCCACTCTGGTTAGAGCTGGGGACCAGCGCTGGTGACACCCCCACCCCCACAGAGGCGATTCTGAGGCTTCCGTCCCATACCCTCGCTTAATGCAGAGGACACAGAGGTCCCAAGAGGGGAGGGAGAGACTGGCCACGTTCTGGCACCTGCCAGCCTCCCCCTCTCACATAAAGGGCCCCAAAAGCCAGGCTGGTAGTGATGCCAATTCAGTCCAAACAGTGTGGACCACCGGGAAGGCTCCTGACCCGCCCCCGAAAGATGGGGTGGGAGGTGCAGGGGAGCCCCTCCTCACCTAGAAGTCTGGGGAAGGTGGCTCCGGCTGTGCCTCGGAACAGCCTCTCCGGCTTGGGGCCTCAGGGACCCTGAGCCCTCCCAGGCCCTGCCGGGTGCTGGCTGTGATTGGGCGGGGCTGACTCCAGCCAGATGGCCAGACTGATGAGCAGCCAGCCCCCCAGAGGCCACTGTGAATCTCAGGGAGGTGGACAGAGGGCTTGGACTCTATTCCTGCACCGGCGGCATGTGTGTCCCCACTGATAAGGAGGCGTTTTTGTGCGGGTGCCAAACTCGGTTCAGGCAGGAGGGGTGGCTGGGAATTGCGGGGTGCAGGGCGGGGGGACTGCCGGCAGGGGAGGTGTGGGCCCATGCCCACCTGGCTGCCTACTTTGGGGGTGGAGACTCCTGCTCTCCGAGCCTGGGGACCCCAGGGCAGGGACCTGGGGAGGGGGAGGCTGGGACTGCCCTGCGCCGCAGGGCACAGTCAGGGAGGGACCCAGGCGGCCGGGCTGCGCAGGCTGCAGCACCCTGCTCTCACTCTCGTGAGCCTTCGGCCGCTGTGAAGCCTGTGAATTATTCACAAGGGCTCAGCTCTCCCTGGCGGGTGGGTGAGGGAGGAAGGGCTCCCAGCCCTGCCAGTGGGAAACTCGATCCCACCCAGGGAGGCTGTGGGTGGCCTTGGGCCATGGCAATGGCAAGCTGTGGAGCAGCAGGAGAGCTGGACAGGCTCAGGGGAGGGCCCAGATGATGCCAGGCTACGCGTCGGGTTGTCAGTTAGGGCTTGAGATCCCGCCCCCCCCCCCGCCCCTCCTCCAGTGTATCCACTGGGCAAATCTTCCCAGGGGCCAAGGAATGGCCACCATGACCTGGGAGTCTGCGACCCTGGAGGACCCTCCGCCGAGGCCTCTGCAGAGAGAGGCTCCCTGAGCGGGAGGCGCAGAGGCCGGTCGTGTGAGCCTCGCAGCTACCAGAGCCAGGAACTCCATAATCAGCCCATTTGACAGATCAACTCATTCAACTAATGTGCTAGGCAGTATCCTAAGTGCCAGGGACACATCGGTGAACCACACAGATGTCCCTGCCTCGTGGAGCTGACAGATACAGGAAGGGTGTCTCAGAGAGGCCAGCCGACCTGCTGAGGCCCCACGGATTCACTGTGGGTCTCCCTGCACCCCTCTCAGGTTCTGTCTCCCATTCCCATCAGGTCCTGATCCCTCAGGGCCTTTCAAGTTTGCAGGGGACCCCCTATATCCCTTCTTAGTGCAAAGCTTCACGGGGCCTGGCTGCTTCCATAGCACAGTGGGAGGGGTTCAGGCAGCCCCCCATCCTGAGCAGGAAGCTGAGTGGCTCACCCTTGAGAGCGGCTCCCCTTTGAAGGTTAGAGGCTCTGCCCGCCCAGCTCGGCCCCTTCCATGCTGAGCAACTGCTTCCATCACGGCAGTGGGGGCTCAGTTATTCTCAGCTACCACCCCCCAGGTCTGCCTGGGCGTTGGCTGAGGCCGCTTGGGCAGCAGTGCCTGGGGAGGGCCTGAGCTGGCACGTCTACACTGGGGACCCTGACCCAGGGGAGGCGCTAAGGAAGGGACCTGGGGGAGTCAGGAGAAGCTCCTCCCAGGGGGAACAGCCTTGACCTCCACCAGCAACTCCTGGTCCAAGCCTGACTCCTGGTCAGGTCACGGAGGCCCTGACAGCTCTCCCTGCCCCAGCCCTCACTCTCTTCCTGTCCAGCCCGGGCCACCTTTGTGGACCAGCCACAGGCCGCCTGCCACTCACAGGGAAGCTGCTTCCTTGCAATGGCTCGGAGGCCCTCCTCACTCTGGCCCGCCCTCCTGGCGTCCCCTGCTCCCCCGTCACCTACTCCGCCCCTGCAGGCCGGCACCCTCAGGCCTGCACACTGCGGGTCCCCTCCACTTGGTACTCTTCCCCACAGAACCCTCCCTCTGTCAAGTTCAAGCTTCTGCTCCGCCCCCTCCATACCACCTGCCCCTAGCAATTTCAGATTGTAGCGCGCCCCCCAACACACACTCGCTCCCTGTCTTCCCGCCTCGTTCCCCAGCAGCCTCGCACTGCCTGGCATTACCTTCCACGCATGTCTGGGCATCTCTGCCCTCTGCCTCGCCAGCTAAGGAGAGCAAACCCGCCGTCCCCATCCTCTGCGCCCAGCGCCCGAGTCCACTACCTTTCTGTGGAATGAATGCGGGGTCTGGAGTCCCAGGTCTTGCTCGATGCACGTGGCCTCAGAGAGAACTCCCTCCTGGGCCTCCCCAGGCCCCTCTGGCAAATGGAGCCAACCCGCTCCAGCAGCCGGCCGAGCGTGCGGAGGCGGCACAGAGCCCCTGAGCACCCAGCCCCGACGGCACCAGAGACCTGGCAAGCCCTCTCGGCGGCCTCGCGGTGCCAACTTGCAGGGGACGAACGAGGAGGCAGAGCAGGAACCCGGAGCAAGGACACATGTGCCGCATTCAGAGAAGCTCTGGCCTGTTTGCTCACGCGTGGCACTGTGCGTCCCGGCAGCCCCGATGAAACCGAGCTCTGAGGGGCCGCCGCTGCTGCCTGCGCTGCTCTGCCCGGCCTGGCATGTGGTCGGGCAGCCTTGTGGTGTGCCCCTGGAATGAGTGAAACGGGAGCACCCAGTGATTCCAGGGTGACAGGTGCTGTCACCTGAAGTGGGGGTGTTTGGTAGGAAGTGGCAGATGCGTTCTTTCGATGGAGGGGTAAAGAATGCCTCTCTGAGGAGGGGAGAGCTAAGCCGAGACCCAAACAAGAAGAGGGGCGGCCGTGCCAAGAGCCAGCGTGGTGAGAGCCAGCGTGGTGGCCTGGCGGCAAGGACTCGCATTGGCAGGGCCTGAGTGGGTCTGCGCTTGGACGCACCAAGGACCACGAGGAAGCCCAGAGCCTGGCGGAGTTGCAGGGAAGTGTAGGCTTCGCAAGATATTCCAGGCTTGCTGATGAACTGGGTGCAAAGCTGACCGTTCTAGAACCTTCCTCAATCAGGCGGCATTTCTTCCCTAACGTGGGATCTTTTCAAATAAGCCAGGAAGCGTGACTGGAGGACACGAGAGGGAGACCCCCGAAGGCCGCGGGGCCCTCCCCCAGAGCAGCCTCACTGCACAAGGGGCTCTGGTCCTCTCGGCCCGCCCGCCCTCAGGGCGGGAATGACCGGCACCGGGAGCCCTGAAAATGCTGCGGGACCTGCGCCGCGTCCCGTGGGCGGGTCATGCCCTGTCCCTGCGGCAACAGGAACAGCAAGCTGCCGCTGGTCCCGGACACAGACCTCCCTCGGACCCTGCCGAGCGCTCCCTGCTCCTTCTGTGCGCCAGAGGGAGGCCTGCGCGGTGGTTACAGTGTGTCCTTGTCATCTTGTTCCCCGAGGGGAAGAAAATAATCATATCTGCGATCATTCCTGGGAACCTCAGCCGTGTAAGGGACAGGGCGGGGGGCGGGGTTGAGGGAGAACTGCAGAGGGTGACCCGAGGCATGGAAAGGTCAAGAGGCCTGGTCAACGCATAGATGGACAAGTCGGCAGAGGTGGGGGGAGGGTGCAGGCTCCAGGTCCAAGCTGGGGAGATATGGGCATCGGGTCCAGGTGACCTTTGACCCTGGGAAGTAGATGACCTCACCAGGGGGAGAGTGCACTTAGAAAGGAGGCCCTGGGGCATCCAGACATTTGGAGGTCAGCGAGGCAGGGGCTGATGTCCAGCACAGGCCGGTGAGTCTTGCCCGGGGAAGCCAGAAGGAGCAGGTGTTCCAAGGGGGCGGGGCACCTGTTAGGGAGTGGCCAGGCCAGATGAGGGTGTGCAAACCTCATCCTATCAGAGTTGGTATTGTGGCCCCAGGGGGTAGGGGTGGGCGGAGGGTGGGGGAGGGAGTGGCAGCAGCACCCTTTCCTCAGAGAAAACATGCTGCTTTGCAAAGCTCCCTCTTCCATGCTGCACAGGAAACATGGAGAGGCCCAACAATTTGTTGTGCCCATTTGCCACATGCGGAAACTGAGGCTCAGGAGGGCAAAGAACTCACGAGGGCCCCGTGCAGTGAGCTGCAGAGTCTGGGGGGTAAGCAGAGGCCAGGGCACGGCGCAGGGGCTGCAGTGAGCAGACCGCTTTCCCCCTAGGTGGTCTCCGTGGCTGGAGCTTGATGGGCTGGACCAGGGTGGGGTCCACAGGTCCCCCGATCCCCGCCCCTCTCCTGTCGGCAGTGACTCCTGCTTGGCGAGGCTGGGGCACCCAGGCCAGCAGTGCCTCCCTGCACAGAGGCACAGGGAGGAGGGATCCTGAAAGGCAACCTGGTACCAGGCAGAGGCTGAGGGCTCCCTGCGTGTGTCTCACAGAGGGATGTTGCCTCCACCTCCCAGATGGCTTGGAGACACCAAAGACACCGGGGCAAGACCGTGGCGCAGCTCGAAGAAGCTCAGCCAGGTCCTTCCTGCACCCAGGTCCTTCTGTGCCTCTCTCTCACGGAGTGATCTTAGCTGTGTGTGCCTCAGTTCCCCCATATACCAAGGGAAAACAGTGGTGACACCTACCTCGTAAGGTCACTTTACAAGGACAAGATGAGCAGGTGCGAATCATGCACATCGCAGGCCCTGGCGCAGAGAAATCATCTGATAGACGGTGCCTGCTGCCCCTCTTGCTAACTGTTATTGTTATTGTTACTGCTGCTGCTGTCACCAATCCCTCCCTCCCTCTGTCCATCCACACTGTTGCAACACGAGGGCACCCATCCCCCCGGCCCCCGGCTGAGGTAACAAGGACCCCCTTGCCCACCCTGGCCCAGCAGCAGACCCACCCCGTGCCCTGGGGTCTCTCAGGCTGGAGCTGTGACTCCGGAACGGGGTTCGTGAGTACCGAGGCTGAGACGCTGACAGCAACCGTGCAGGGCTCAAGCAGCCACGGAGCCCTTGCTCTGCACCGGGGCCCCCGCTGAGGGGCAGCCAGTGCACAGGCAGGAGGCGGTGGCCACGACTGCCCCCTCCTGCCTGGGCCCTGCTGCCTGCCAGCTTCTCATACCTTCTCAGACCTTCTCAGGCTGCCGGGCACCCCTGGGTCATGGATACCTGCCAAGTGGGGGCTGCAGGGAGCGGGGCAGGGCTCCTGGCAGACCTGGCACCCCGACTTGGTTATGATGCCTCAGGCATCCCCAGAGAGAATCCAGTGGGCCCTGGGCAGTGGCCCCTCCAGCCTTTGATCCCCAGGACCCCAGCCTTCCCTGTGCCTTGGTTACGGGGTGAATAATTCAGGCCACTGAGTGTCAGTCATGAAATATTGAATGGGCTGTTACTGTGGCACCAACATGTGAGTGTGCGTGGGGGCGAGGCTAGCACCGGGGCGTGGAGGCCGGTGGCCCTGCTCCAACTTGTTCCCGAGGCGAGGTGTGCATTGGGTCTCTGCTGTGCACGCTGTGTCAGCAACGCCAGCCGGTGGACACCACTCTACCCCTGACACTGGCAGGGTCACGGCAGGGGGCAGCCAGGCATGGTCCCTGCTCCTCCCCAAATGTGTGAAGCGCTGGGCTCAGTGTCAGCCTAGCCAACGGCAGCTCTGGGTCTGCGGAGGGCAGCTCGGGTCAGGAGGAAGTGGAGGGCGGGGACTGGCTGCTTGGAGGGCGCTGCCAGGGGTCAAGAACGTGGACAGAGGCCAGGGTTTCAGGGACAGGGAGAAGTCAACTGGAAGGCTGGTGGGAGGGGATTGAGAGGGAGGGGCCATGTCACCTTGGGGGTGACAAGAGGGTGAGTGAGTGGGCAGATGGAAGAGCAGTGAGTAGCCTGGTGCCTGTGTGAGGGGCTGGCAACCGGATGAGGGAGCGAGGGAGGGCGTGCAAGGATGGGAGGAGCACGTGATTGAGGAAGTGAGGGGTAGATGGGTGAAGTCGCAGGAAGAATTGCACTACCTGCAGCATCCTCTGCGGCACAGTGGGACCCAGCCCCTACCCAGAGTTTGGAATCGCTGCGGAGGTTGATGGGCAACTACTAAGTCTGCGCCTAGATTGTGGCTCCACCCAGTGCCCGGCTCTGGTAACTGCACCCTGGGCGGTGCTACCCACTTGAAAGTCACAGCAACTGAGGCTCAGCCAGTGGCAGGGTCAGCTTCCCTGGTCCCCAGAGGCACTTCCCCTCCAAGGGCCGGTGCCCTGTTCCCCAGTGAGGACCCTCCTGTGGGAGCTGGGGAACAGGGATGAGGGAAGTGACAGGTGCAAGCTAGGCCCCAGGGAAGCCCCGAGGACCCAAGTGATGGAATGCCCTCTCTTCGCTCCCTGTGTGCCTACTGTGCGCCAGGCACTGCAGCACACAGGCAAATATGCACTCACATGGCACTTCCCAGCTGTGTGACCTTAGGCAAGTCACAGCCTCTGAGTCTCAACTGCCCCTTTGCAAAAGGGACCTAAGTTAGGGCGCTCAGCGGGAACCTGCCTGTTCATAGCATAACGCAGCACACCCCAGGTGCACAGCGAGGGGTGGCCCTCCGCAGGGTTTCAGGTAAACAGCACCCAGGATACCAGGCTGAACTGTAATTTCAGATGCACAACAAATCGTGTTTGAGTACAAGTACACCTTATGCAGAATTTGGGATATACCTGTATTTTAGAAATGATTTCTTGTTTATCTGATCTTCACACTTAAGTGGACACTGTGTTTTATCTGGCAACCTCACCACTCTGCCCTCTGGGGACTCAAAGTTCTGCGGGAGGCAGGGGCCAAAATCACTTGTGCTCAGCCAGGCCTGACAGGCGGTCCGTGGAGTGGGCCCAGGGCAGTGTGGGGCGCACAGGTAGGGAAGGCGTGCTCTGCCTGGGGGGCCTGGGTAAGCCTCATGGAGGAGGGATCTGTGCGGACTATTAAAGAGGGAGTAGGGAAAGGTGTTCTGGGGGGGAAGAGGGGAACGATCCAAGGCAGAGAGAGCAGACAGCAGGTACAGGTCCGTGTGGCTGAAAAGGTAGGGGAGGCTGGGTCACCGTGTCCTTGCAGACCTTGGCAGAAGGGTGGGCTATTTACTGAGGGTGGCCACAGGCTCAGTCAGATGTGCATTACGGAAAGCAGGCTGGTGGGGAGGGGGGAAGCAGGGGGCAAGCCAGAGGGGCCCCCTGCGGGAGGCTGGCACAGGCCTGAGTCCAGAGGAGTCAGGGACAGCAGGTCCTAGGGACTAGGCACTCTCCGCCACCGTGCCAGCCCTCCAGAGCTCCCCTGAAGGGGTCGAGACTCCCAAGAAGGCTTTGGAGAGGGCGGGCGCTGAGAGCCTCTGTGGGTGCTTCCCGTTCGCAGGGGAGTGAATGCCCAAATCAAGAACGGTGCCACGCCCTTGTACCTGGCGTGCCAGGAGGGCCACCTGGAGGTGACGCAGTACCTGGTGCAGGAGTGTGGTGCGGACCCGCACCTGAGCGCCCACGACGGCATGACTCCGTTGCATGCTGCGGCACAGATGGGCCACAGTTCGGTCATCGTGTGGCTGGTAAGCTCCGGGACAGAGCGGGGCGGAGCCCGGGAGGAGGCGGGGCCTGCATTGGGTCGGGGGCGGGGCCAGGAGGGCCCGGTGCCCAGCCCAGCCCCCTTTCCCCGCCCCCTCCCGCCCAGGTGAGCTGCACCGACGTGAGCTTGTCGGAGCGGGACAAGGACGGCGCCACGGCCATGCATTTTGCGGCGAGCCGCGGCCACGCCAAAGTGCTCAGCTGGCTCCTGCTGCACGGCGGCGAGATCTCCGCTGACCTGTGGGGCGGGACCCCACTGCACGACGCCGCCGAGAACGGGGAGCTGGAGGTGAAGCCGGGGCGGGGCGGGGCCGCGAGGGGAGGGTCTTGGGCAGGAGGGCGGGCGCAGTCTTCCGGCGCCGGGTTCTCAGCACAGCGCTACCCAGGCACGGGGGTCCGGGCCAGCGGCGGGGGTCCTCACCGCGTGGCCCTGCAGTGCTGCCAGATCCTGGTAGTGAACGGCGCGGAGCTGGACGTCCGCGACCGCGATGGATACACGGCCGCCGACCTCTCAGATTACAATGGCCACAGCCACTGCACCCGCTACCTGCGCACAGTGGAGAACCTGGTATGACCTGGACGCTGCTCCCCGTTATCTCATCCCGGGCCCCACCCTCCCCTTCCCCCAGAGGTAGGTTTGGTTACCCCTTCTACCACCAAGGAAGCCGAGGTGCAGCTACGTGATCACACAAAGAGTAAGGGCCCTCCGCCGTTACTCCATGTGAGTTCTAAGCCCAGACCACTGACCACTGAGGAGCGGGGGGTGGAGGCAAACAGGTCAAGAGCAGGAGGACCGGGGTCATGCGCATGAGCACGAAGCGGGGCAGACCGCACAAGGCACATGCCCGCAGGAACAGCGCCGCCTGTTTAGCAGGCTGTTGCCCACATGTACCGTGCGATTAACTCCCACCATCGCCCTGCGTGGTAGGTAGGGTTAGTGTCCCCGTGTCAAGGTACACGGAGACTCAGGGAGACCCGAGACCCACAGCCAGTAAGTGGTGGGGCCCTGCGGCCTGGCCTGGGGCCAGCTCTCTTGACCTCTACCTGATGGTTCCGTTCCCTGATGGAGAACCACTTCGTAGCAGGAAACCTGTTATTCTTTTTAAATTATTTTATTATGGTTACACAGCTGTGAAGTGACCCACTGGGACTTGAGCTCAGGTGTGGGTGGCTTCTATCCAGGGTTCTGTGTTACCGGGTGTGATGCCCGCTTTGGGACAAGAGGGAGGAAAGAAGGCTGGCCCCACAGGGGCCACCAGAAGGACACTGACCAGCTTCGAGGTGAAGCCTGGCCACGAGAGGGGCTGCAGGATGAGGCCCGGAGAGGAGCAGGTGGGGGGCCCCTTGCCCCCGGTACTGTCTGCCCTGTGTGTGAGCACACGGGGCACTCGGGGAGTCTGGGGACTCCCGAGCACAGCAAGGCCCCGGGGTCAGAGAGGGAACCCGACCCGAGGAGGCACTTCCCCCAGACCAGGCTTCCCAGAGAGAGTGATGGGTCAACACAGACTGGTGAGCTCCCTGTCAGCAGGGTGTGCAAGCAGGGGCCACTGGTGGGAGGGGCCTTTCTGCACCAGTGGTGAATTTCTCCCATCTGGGAGAGTGAGATTCTGTTGTGGGGGCCGGGGTGGCACGGAGCCCCCGTCCCCTCCTGACGGCAGCTGCCAGCACTCAGCAGCAGGCACCGGCCCCTGAAACCTGACTCCATGTGCACCCTGCCTCGCGCTTTAGGGTGTAATCTCAGTTAATCTTCACAGTAAATTAATACTAATAGTGGCCATGCACGGCATTCCCTGGCCACCACGCCCCGGCACGTCCCTCACTTTTAAAATCGTTTTTACAGCCTAATGGGGCAGGCAGTCCTGCGATCCCATTACAGTAAGGAACTCAGCTGCAGAAGAGAGAAGTTGCTTGCCCAAGGTCAGGTAGCTAGTAAGTGGGGGAGGGAAGATTTGAAGTCAGCATCCCAGGCTGCAGAGCCCCGCCCCTAACCTCTGTTTTCCAGGGGGTCAGGCCAGGCACCTGCGGTTCCTGTGGCTGAGGGCCAAGGAAAGGGCATCGTCAGCTGCCCCTCCCCATCTCACCTGCTGTGGGTCCCCTTGGCTCCTGGCAGCAGGGCTGCCCCCCCGCCAAATTGTGTGAGGTGTGGGGGTGCTGGCCCCCTCACCTAGGTGGGCCTGGTGGCGACAGTGACAGATCCAGCCACAGAGGATGCTGGCCCAGAAAAAGCAAACAGTCCCGCAGAGCCCCTAATTACAGGCCAATGAGCGAGGCCGCTGAGCCGTTACCTGGTTCCAGACCTTCCTCCCACTCCCCAGGGGCCTGTGACACTTCTCAGGCAGGGAGGGGGCGCGGGGCAGGGAGAAGCAGGCCTGGGCAGGAGCAGCGACCGAGCAGGCTTGCCGGCAGCGGGGCCAGCATGGGCAACGTAAGCAGGGCCCCCACCCCAGCCCGCTCCCATGCCAGGGGTGTCAGGCCTGTGGGCAGGGGCACTGGCAGTGGTGGGGGATGGCTGGCTTGGAAGCCTCAGCTCCGGTGCCCACCTAGCTCAGTGGGGCCACCCCAGCCCTACTGCTTCCCCGAGGGCCCCGTCAGGAGACAGGGACTGGGCTGCTGTTGGGACCTGCCTAGTCGGGCCCGGAGAGACAGGGGTCGCTGGCCAGGTAATGAATCAGTCCTTCCTGCAAGTTGTGGGGGCCGTGCACCCCTCCCCTGCCCCTAGCTTCAATCAGTATTCTCACCAGCTGAAGAGCCTGAGCCCCCTCCCCAAACATACACTGGAGCCCAGACCCTCTGCCCAGCTGCTGCCGTGGGCTTCCCGCCTTGGGGTCCAGCCTGGCGCCTCCTCTTCTGTCAGTCTCTCAACTCTCCAGAGCAGGGCAGGGCCAGGAGAAAGATTTTCCCAGGAACCCACAGTCCTGCTGCTGGGGGGCTGGGCTTGCCTCTTAGCCTAGGAAGAGCCTCAAAGACCCACTCGTGATAGAGAAGAAGCCCAGAAAGGGCAGTGGCTTAGCCGAGGTCACACAGCAAGGCATGCCTGAGCAGGGCCCTGGCCCAGAGCCGGCTGGCATTCGGGGCTGGGGGTCCTCACAGCCTCCCTTCCTCCTGCTCAGAGCGTGGAGCACCGCCTGCTGTCCAGGGGCCCGTCCGCTGAGCTGGAGACCAAGCAGCCCGACTCAGGCATGTCCTCGCCCAACACCACGGTGTCAGTGCAGCCGCTGAACTTCGACCTCAGCTCGCCCGCCAGCACCCTCTCCAACTACGACTCCTGCTCCTCCAGCCAGTCCAGTGTCAAGGGCCGCCGCCCACCACGGGGTGAGTGGGCCGCGGGAGGGGGAGGAGGGACAGCAGGCTGGAGCCAGACCCCTGGGCGCCGAGGGCCAGCTCCGGCCTGCGCTGCCCACAGCTGGTGCTGGAGGCTGCCCAGGTCACCAGGAGAGGACACTGGTTCTGATGAGAGGCAGGTGACTCTCATGCTTGTGTGTCCCCATCACAATACACGTGACATCCACACACTCTCTCCTTGACAAAACCCACATGCACCCTGCACATGATATCATATTCTTATTCACACACGTACAAACTGTTCCCCAGAACGCACACACTCAAGAGTGCACACTTGGACATGTGTACACACGGCATCCAGATGCAGATGCACAACCACACATACAGAGCTGTGCAGACACGGGCACACGCCTGCACTACACGCAGGCACGCGGCTCTCCATTCTATACCTTCCACATGCTCACACACACACACCCCTGTCCACAGGCTAATGCAAACACATTCACAAGCAGAGAGAAGTGTGTGTGTGCTCACTCACAAACATGCACAGTACGCAAACGCTCAAGCCGAAGCCAGATGCACACTGGCCACGCCCTGAGTATAGGTGTCTGTCCACTTGCCATGCCGGCTTCATGCCACCAGGTGGTGGCCTGCGGAGACTGGGTGTGGCCGTCCATATTCCTGCCACCTGCCCTGCCAGATCTGCTCTGAAAAGCAGGCCCTCCGCCCTCCAGGTGGCTCTGCTCTGAAGGCACACCCTGGAGCCCGAAGTCCCCCGGTGCTTCCCCTCCACACTGGAGCCTGTGGTCTCTCCCCAGCAGGTGCAGGGCTGGGGGAGGGCAGGGCCACGATGAGGGTGGGGCCATGCTGGGCTGCACCCCTCAATCCACCTCCCCGCTTGGCAAGTTGCTTATGGGCAGCAGAGGGTCTCGGTCCTGGGGGACAGCCTCTCTGCCGACTTGCACACCCAGCCGCCCCTCCCTCCCCAGGGCCTCCCAGCACCAGAGCTGCAGACATACAGAGCTACATGGACATGCTGAGCCCAGAGCTGAACCTGGCCCAGGGCAAGATGGAGAAAACCACAGCGCCCCCGCCACCACCCAGCTTCCCTCCGCCACCCCCACCCCCAGGCACCCAGCTGCCTCCTCCTCCACCGGGCTACCCAGCCCCCAAGCCCCCTGTGGGGCTGGAAGCAGCTGACATCTACATGCAGACCAAGAGCAAACTCCGCCACGTGGAGACCGAGGCCTTCAGAAAGGAGGTAGTGAGCCTTCACCCACCCTCCTGCCTCCCAGCACCAGACCTGGGCTGATGGGCGCAGTGGAGGCCAAGGACCGCCTGGCTTGTGGACACAGGGTGGGGGTCTCTGGGCCAATGGCCTGATCAAGAGTCCACATTCCTGGTCAGCCCCATGGGGGGCTCAGAGCTGGGCACTGGACACAGGGAGATGGGTAAGACAGAGTGACCACCCTCTGGGGCGCTGGGGGCAGGGGAGGGTGAGGAACATGTACCCAGACGGTTATGCCTTTCAAGGGCCTGGGTCCTCCCCGCCTCTCACACACAGTGGCAGGATAGCGTGTAGTCTGCCGAGAATGCGTCCTTGGGGTGGGAGATTCGGGCACTGCAGCCTTGGAGGGGAAGGCCCGGGGGCGGGGGGGCACAGACGGTGCAGTGGCAGGACTTGGCAGTCCATCAAGGCTGGGGGGTGGTTAAGAGGGGGCTGACTTCGGGTTTGGGGCTCGAGGGCCCAGGGAGGTGGGGCGGGGAGGCTGAGACAGGAGTCCCGGGGCTGGGGGGGCGGAGTCCAGGCCAGAAGGACTCTGGGACCTGGCAGAGGCCCCGGAGGGGGGCAGGTGGGACAGAGGGCTGGGCCTCCCTGCCCTGAGAGTCCTGGGCAGGGAGGCCCAGAGGGGGCCCTGGGGTGCTGGCCGAGGGGGCAGTGAAAAGCTGTTCTTAGAGGTGGTGATGGGCGTGGCCTGAGCCCTCAGGCCGTTGAGTGTGGGATGGAGACCCCCGAGGGTCCTGTGGGGGCCCTGACCATGTAGCTCTCTCTCAAGTCCCAGGCTAGCCACTGCAGGGCCAAGCTAAGTAATCAATTCCCACAGGTGACCCAGGTCACAAGGCCACTGGGCGGGGGAGGGGAGGGAGGGACAGAGCCTCCACAGTGACTCTACCCGCCCCCTTTCACCCCACCTCCGACCAAGCTCTCGGCCGGCGTCCGCTTTCATCCTCAGAAGGTGGGGGCCCAGGAGAGGCCTGCAGGCGCGGAGAACTTTCTTGACTGGGCTTGTGAGCCCTGCCCAAAGCCACAGGACAGGTGGCCCACCTAGGCCCCCTCCCTTCCCCTGAGCCAGAGCGCCAGGATTTCGGTCTGAGTTCCCCTCCCGCGTGTGTGCGTGCCGGGCCGCAGGCTCCGGGCAGCTCTACAAAGGGCCCTTTGTGTGCCCGCCGCGCCCCCAGCCCCCTGGCCTGGTAGCCTGACCGCAGCCGGAGCAGGGTCGTGGCGTGTGCGCCTCAGGGCTGCAGGGGGCGCCGAGGGGGCGGGCTGGCCCAGAAAACAAATCCCGCGGTGTCCCGTTTCCTGCAACGTGAGCCGGGTCGGGTGGGGCGTGGAGGGTCCGGGGCCACCGCAGGGACCAACCGGCCGGGAGGTGGGGCAGGGGACAGCCCCCACCCGTGGACTCGGCCTTTGGCCCCACTGCCTCCTGTCCTCTCTGAGCAGGACTTAACGGGGGGCAGCTACGACGGGGCGGGCGCGTAGCTGTCACCCGAGCCGCCGAGCCGCCCCTGAAACCCGAGGCTTGGGCGAGGGTGTCGGTGTCGCTTACGCGGATGGCGATGGTTTCCAGATGCGGCCAGGGAAGGGCGGGGGCGTGACCCGGGACCCAGGGGGGCCAAATGGGGGAGGGGGTTCACTGCCCGAGGTCAGGCCCGCGCTTGCGTCTGGGAGGATGGAGGGACGGAGCCGGGGAATGAAGGCCCGGCGCGCAGCAGCACCTGGCGGAGGGAGAGAGGCGCAGGGCCACATCTGGCGCGCCCCGCGGGCGCGGTGCCGCGGCCGGGTGTGGCGGAGCCGTCGCATCCCCCGCGGCCCAGGATTGGCGGGCCCGGGTGATGTCAGGCCGACAGAGCTCCTAGGCGCTCAGAGGCGCGGGCACGGGCTGGGCGGTAACCCGAGAGGAAGGATCAGGTAGCTCAGGTGTCGGGTCCATGCCGCCCCCGCCGCCAGGTGCACAGCGGGGGCCACCGGCACCGGCACAGGTAGGAGCAGTCCCAGCCCTGGGCTGGGCAGCTGAGGGCCCTGGGCAAGCAGGACACGGGCTGTCGAGAGGGCTCCCTCGGGGCCGCGACCTTGCGGACGGGCAGAACGGTGTGGCAGCGGGGACCGGGGTGCGGCTGAGGCTCTAGCGCGGGCGAAGCTGGGAGCTGCCCCTTCCCGGCTCCCCCTGGCGTCTGGGCTGGGCCACCCCGCCCCTGGGCCCGCCCCTTCCAGCCTCAGTGGGGGCCCCTGTCCAGAACCCCTCCCTGTAGGGCCCGCGAACCTGCCCGTCCACCGAGGCCCCGTGACCCCCGCCCCATCCCCGCTCTGAGGACAGCAGGTGTCTAGGAACACGGCCGGCGGCACCCCTCGACAGCCGCTGGCCGTGAGCCACCGGGAAGGTGCAGAGCCGGGGCTGGGACGGCGTGGGAGGGACCAGGGCCTGGAGCCCACTGCCCGCCGTCTTTCCGCAGCCGAGCTCCCGCGACGGCCACGACGGGCTGCGCAGGCAGGACTCCGGCCGCAAGCCCCGCGCCTTCAGCAAGCAGCCCAGCACGGGGGACTACTACCGTCAGCTGGGCCGCTGTCCCCGGGAGCCGCCGGCCGCTCGCCCGGGCATGGCGCACAGCGAGGAGGTGCGTGCCCGCCAGCCCGCACCCGCCGGCCGCCCGGGACCGGGCCCGGCGGCCCGCCTCTCACTCGCTGGCCCCTCCGCTCCCCCGCAGGCGGCGCTGCTCCCTGGGAATCCCGTGCACAACGGCTGCGCCGCGGACCCCAAGGCGTCCAGGGAGCTGCCGCCGCCGCCGCCGCCGCCGCCCCTGCCGGAGGGCCTGAGCTCACCGCCGCCCGCCCCGCCGCTGCCCCTCGAGGGCGCGGGCCCTGGCTGCGGGCAGCGTCGCTCTTCCTCTTCCACTGGCAGTGAGTAGGGGCGCACTGAGCAGGGGCGGGGGGAGGCGGCTCTAGCCCTGAGGCGGGAGGGAAACTAGTCCCCCTCCCCAGTGCCACAGCCCCAGGGCTCCCTGCAGTCCCTCCCCAGGGAGGACTTGACCCTAAAGTAAGGCCCTGACAGAGCAGGATGGAGTTGTGTGACCTGGGGCACGTCCCCTTCCCTCTCTGCGCCTGCCTCCAGTCCAGTCGGGCAGGCCTGCAGGGTCTGGGGGCAGCTGTCTGTGATGAGGAGCCAGGACTGGAGGGAAGCTCTGAGAAGTAGAACAGGCTTCCAGGAGGCAGGAGGCAGGGAGCCGGCCGACCCCTCCCTGCCGGGCACCCGTCCTGAGTCTCCCTCTCCTCCCCTCCCCTGTTCTTCTGAGCTGGTGACAGCCGGAGCTCTTCTCAGACGCACCAGGGCCTCTTCCCAGCCACCCCTTCCCCAGGCCAGCTAGGGCCTGGCTGGGGGGACAAAGCCAGCGACCCATCATGCCTGTCCCTCCTGGTGACTCTCCTGGGCATCCTTTTTTAAGAGTTAGACTGGCGACCAGGACCCCTGAGCTGCTTTAACATGTACTATGGGGCCCACCTGGGCTTCCGGAGGGCCCTGGAGGTAGCCCCGCCCCAGTCTGGCAGGGAGTACCTTTCTCACCCAGCCACTCAGTGCAGGGACCATGCGTGGTGGCACCATCCAAAGCTTCATCTTCCAGACTGGGTGCAAAGGCACCGTAGGGCCCAGGGGAGAGCCAGCCTGTGCTCCCTCGGGACCCTAGGGAGCACCAGCCTTCGAGGACCAAAGCCCGTGACAGCTTGTCTGCCACCAGCTGAGCCTCCAAATGGCCCCCAGCTGTAGGCTCAGCTTCTCCCTTCTGCAGCCTGCAGCAGGGCTGAAGCTAGGGACAGAAGGAAAGTGGACTCTGGGCTTCTCAGACACCCCTTCTCAGCAGAGCCCGGACTGGGCGCCCTCGCCCAGCCCACTGCTGAGATGGAGGCTCTCGCTAGGGGGACCAGGGCCATGGCAGCCCTGTCCAGCCCTCGGAGCACCAGCTGGGCTGGGACATGAGCAGACCAACCCTGTGGAACCCCAGATCAGCCAGAGCCAGGGTCAGATGGGTCTCATTCCCCCTCCTCGGCACACCCCCCTTCCCTCCTCCTGTCCTCCTGGGCCTTCTCACTGTTCCTGCTCTCCTAGCCTCAGCTCGAGGCCTTCCCTCTCCTAACTCCACTGTCACTTGTCTCCTCTCCGTCCCTAGAAGTGAGAGTCCTGAGGCACAGGAAGAGTGAGTAGCTGCGTGCGCGGCTCCTGGCTGAGGCGCGAGGGTGGGGGACAAAGCACGCTCAGGAAAAGCAAGGCTGAACGGGAGGGGACTTGAGGAACAGGCAGGGCCAGGGGCAAGTGCCCGGTGAGGGGTCCTCTGTGCCACAGTCGGGACCTCTGCCCTCTGACCCCACCCACACCCACACGTGTGAATTCTTGGCCTGGCTGATGTTGCTTGCCAGCTACCTTCCCCTTTTCCTCCTCCTGCCACTGTGCACTGGTGTCCCCAGCCCCGGAGACCCAGGAACTGTTGGCCAGCCCCCTCACCCACCCCTGGCCATCCTCGGGCTCTGCAGACAGCCCTCCCCAAGCCCCAGTCCCCTCTGCCAGCCTCGCTGGTAAATGCAAACTCCCCAGTGGACATTTGCATGCCGCCTGCCTGGTCCTTCCGAGGTGCCCCCCCCCGCCCCCTGTCCCGCTCCACAGCCATAGTAAGGGCTCCACTTTCCTGGGCCCCCCCCCCATCAGCTGAGCAGCGCTTTGCCTTAAGTGTGCTCCTGGCTTGCAACTGGTGTCTGCGCGCGCGTCTGTCTCGGGGTTTGGGGGGCGAGGGCTGGCTGGCTGGTGGTATCCAGGGCCCCTAGTCTGTACAGCCACAGAGGCTCAGACGACTCAGTCCAAGGGTCACTGGGCTTTGCTGATGCAGACAGAGGGCCAGAGGGAGACTCCACCCTGCCTGGCCGAGCCAGGGCACCCGGGACAAAGGTCGGGGACTGGCCCCCGGTGGAGTATTGGAGCTGGGCAGTGAGAGCGCTGGGCAGGGGCATCCATTTAGAGCCCCTTGGGACCAGCCCAGCAGCCATCATGAACTCCCAGGGGCCCCCAGGCGGGGGCCCCACGCCCCGTGAGTAGGGCTGGGAGAATGGCGGGGTTACACGACTTCCGACTTCCAGTGGGGGTCCCGACTCTGGGGCCCCCAAGAGCTGAGCCACCTGCTGGGCTTGGAATCTGGATTGCTGCCTGGGGCCAAAGGGAAGGCTCCGAGCCCGTCCTGACTTGGGGAGGGGGCAGCAGAGGCGCGGGTGGGGGCCTGCAGTGGATACCACCCCACCCCTTGCCAGCGCCTCCTCCCCCGCCTTCACATAGGCACCAAGTCTTTCAACATGATGGCCCCGACGGGTGACAACTCCGAGCTTCTGGCTGAGATCAAGGCTGGCAAAAGTCTGAAGCCCACGCCGCAGAGCAAGGGTCTGACCACGGTGTTCTCCGGCAGCGGACAGCCAGCCTCCCAGGTAGGCGATCCGAAGGCGCCCCTGCCCTGGCTCCCAGGCCCCTGCCCACGCTCAGCCCAGCCCCTCCTCCCTGTAGCCCGACTCGCCGCTGCCACCAGCGTCGCCGGCACCATCTCGGGCCCGGAGCCCCACCCCACCGGCCGTGGGGCCCCAGCCACTGCTCAACGGCAGCCTGGCACCAGCGCCACCCTCCACTCCAGCGCCGGGTGTGCAACTCGATGTGGAAGCTCTCATCCCCACGCATGATGAGCAGGGCCGGCCCATCCCTGAGTGGAAGCGCCAGGTGATGGTCCGCAAGATGCAACTGAAGATGCAAGAGGAGGAGGAGCAGAGGCGGAAGGTGGGCGGTGCGGCGCTCCCCAGAGGGCCTTGGGGGTCTGCACCTGGGCCCATGCCCCCGTCCCAGCAGCCCAGCCTGCGAGAATCCTCCAACCTCAGGCAACTCCCATTACGTTTGGGGAAAAGCAGGGCTGGGCAACTCCCTCTCCTGGGACACTCCACCCCTCCCCCACCTGCAGCCTGGGATCTTGTAAAAATGCCTGTTCTGGTTCGGGAGCGCTGGTAGGGCTGAGGTTCTGAACCAAGCCCCATGTTGGTCTGGGGGCCACAATTGGAGTAGCCAAGAGGCTTTTGGTCATAGTGAGACAGGCCTGGGCTCTGTCCCTGCATTGCCACTTTCCAGCCGCTGATAGAGTCTCACCCAGCCTCAGTTTCCTCATCTGTCAGATGGGTTGATCATCACTGGCTGGCAGGGTGGTTTGTCACTGGTCCATTCAACAAATGTTCCCTGGGCACTGTGGATGTGCCACATACTGTTGTAGCCTGTTGGGAATTCATGGACTATGTCAGGGTCTGCTCTGGAGGGGGCTGCAGGAGGGGGCAGAAAGGCCAACCAACAAACAAACGCAGCGCCTTAGCAGAGTGATGCATGCCCCCTCTTACAACATGGCCAGCGTCCTGGTGGGGCATGCAGAGAACTGGGGCAGCCCACCATCCTGGTTGGGCTGGGGGTGGTGCTAGGGAAGGAGAAAGTGAGGCCTAATGTAGACTTGGAAGATGAGCAAGAGGTGAATGGACAGAGTGGGGCAAAGAGCAAGCAGGCAGCAGGGGGAGGTCTGGGAGGCAGTGGGTGTGGCCCGGTGCCTGTACTATGGTAGGAAAGGGGTAGAGCTGGGGAGGTGTGGGGGGTGGGTCAGGTCACCAAGGCCTGGCCTTGAAGAAACTGGACTTTCTCCTGAGCAGTGAGAAGCTGGGAGGGAGGTTAAGCTGGGAAGTGGCATCACCGGGTTTGTACGTGGGGATCGTGGTGGGTCAGGATGCACTGGGAGGGCTGTGAGGAGGTAGGGACAGCCCCCCCACCCCAGGCTGGAAAAGCCTGGAACTAAATAGAGATGCAGCCTTGAGATGAAGGAAAGCGAGGGGGAAATGAGACTGCAAGAAGAGCCTGGCAAACCTAGCTCCATCAATTGTATCACTATTCCAGGGCTGAGACGGGGTGTGAATAAGAGTGAAGCCACGCCTCTTTTAAGAGTTTGTCCTTCAGGACTAAAACGCTGACGTCGTGGATAGTGAGGGCTGGGGCCACAGGGGAGCATTAAAAGGGGTCTTCAGCCTGCGGTGAGGAGAGGCCTCGCTGGGATGCGGCCTCAAAGTCGCAGACCTTGGAGGAGGTGGGAGGGCTGCCATGCGTCACAGCTTCGATGCCTTTTGCATGTTCTTCGGTGGTGTAATGAGCAACCAAGCCAGGCATGGAGCCCCGTCGGCCTGCCCTGCCACTGCAACAGCGCCCAACGACCGACTGTGTCCCCGCCAGCGACCAAAGTGGACACTGCCCAGCGCCCGGAGCGGCGGCCTGGGCTGAAGCCTCGTCCCAGCGTAATCGCCCGCCGGCGAGGCGCGGCTCGTCCCAGCAAACTCAGCCCCGCGGAGCCATTACACCACCGGGGACATGCAAAGGGCGCCCCCCAGCGGCCGCCGCGGGAGCCGGGCCAGAGGGAGACCCGCCTCCCTCCCCTCTCTTGTCTTCCCCGCCTTAGCTGACATCCGCCAGCTCGTGCTGCTATCCCCGCGAGGGCTGGAGGTATTCCCGCGAATACAACGGCATTCTCGGGCCCTTCGGAGAACTCATGACCGAGGCTGACATCCTCCGCATCGAGCAGCAAATCGAGAACCTGCAGGTGTTGCACAAGACACAAAAGCTGGAGGCGCGCCTGAAGCAGCTGGAGCTGGAGCTGGAGCAACTGCTTCCCATCTCGGCCGCTCTGTCGGCGCCGCGCTTCACGGTTGACCCGCGCCGCATGCAAGGCCGCGCCGCTAGCCTGCCCGCCTGGTGCAGCAAGATCTCCACGTTGCTCAAGAACATGGCCACGCTGCTGGCCGCCCTGGGCGGCCGGCCCACGCAACTGGCGGATCTGCTGGCCGCCGATACCGGCCTGCCGCTCGCGCCGCTGACCGACGCTCCCTGGCGGCCGGGCCCGCTCTGCCTAGGGCGCTCACATTCGCTCAGCTGGTGCCGCGAGGCCGTAGCGCGCGAGATCCTCGAGTGCGGCGTGTCGGTGCAGCACCTCCGCGCCACCTACGAGCTGCGCGCCCAGGGCTCCGCGCCCCCGCGCATCCCGCGCCGCAAATACTCGCTGTCGCCCGGCGCCCCGGGCCGGGAACCCATTCTCGAAGAGGACTACATGGCAGCCGGCGCCGGCGAGTGGAGCGCCGCAGCCGCTGCCAACAGCCTGCCGCCCGCGCAGGAGCCCCAGGCCTACCTGGATCCGTCCAAGTTGCCAGGCCGCCAGGCGGCGCTGCCTGAGCCGGAGCAGCTGACACGCAGGCCGCCGCTCCCCACGGAGCTGCGCGGCGTCCAGGACTACATCGACATGCGCAAGGAGCGCATCGTCTACCTATTCCTGGAGCACTGGCGCAAGTGGACCTTCCACGGCCACGGGCGCCAAGCCCAGACGCGCCTGCGCAGACTGCTGCCTCGCGTGGTGGCCGCCGGCGCCGACCCGGTCCCCGGGGCCCTGGAGGCCGCCGAGGTCCCGCAGCCGCCGACGGGGGACGGCCCCGACAAGCGGCTTCTGCGCCTTCTGAAGCAGCGGCAGGTGGTGGGCAAGCTGCTGGGCCGCTGGCGGAGCCTGCTGCGGCAGGTGCCCGCGCACCAGCCCTGCGGTCCAGGCCTGGCGCACGGCCTGTACTGGCCCGAGCACTTCCTGCCGCCCCTGGACGGCGGCGCGCCTCCGAGCTACGATAGCCTCACGCTGGACCTCTTCATGCTGGGCTATTTCCAGCTGCTTGAGATGGGCCTGAGCCGCGAAGAGCGGAAGTTCCGCCATCTGCTGTGCTACGAGATGTTCGACCGGCTGGGAAGCCACCCGTGGGAGCTCATTCGCCAGTTCCACCGCGTGGTGCTTGAGGAGGTGGAGGCCGGCCGGCGTGGCTGGAGCGACGGTTTTGAGGACCTCAAGCATCAGTTCTTTGGAGACAGCCCGGAGGCTAAGCCGCCTTGGGAGGAAGAGGCCGAGAAGGAGCAGGAAGAGGCCGAGAAGGAGCAGGAAGAGGAGAAAGAAAAGGAGGAGGAGAGGGAGCCGGCCCAAGAGGCTGTGCCAGCTCAGAGGGAAGACTGGCCAGAGGACCATCCCGAGGCCCCGGGCCCTGCACCGCAGCCCCCGCCCCCACCCCCGCCAGCCGAGCCTCCCCCAGATCCTCCTAGTTCTGAAGCTCCTGCTGAGGACCCCCTGGAGCTGTTATCGGGGATGGGCGGGTTCAGCGATGAGGACATCTGCCGCTACATCGACCGCAGCTTCTCCTTCTGGAAGGAGAAGGAGGCAGAGCTTTACGACATCTGAACAGCAGAATTCGGAATTTACCCTCAAGCATCTTCACTCGGGCCTGGATGCCTGGCTGATGTGCTCTGGAGGCCAAAGGCGGTCAGGAAGAACCCTGGAAGGTGGCCTTGGAGAACCCAGAATGCCCAGGACCAGGCTGCCTTTGCCTTTGAGGTCCCACCATGGCCGGGTGTGGGGAGTTGGCCAGGATAGGCCTCGCTTGGCACAGGGCGAACCAGGTGTTCCCTCCGGCCCTACAGCCTTGGCTGGCTCCGTGTGGAGCCAGGAGGAAGAAGCAGCCCCTGTGAGTGAGGGACCTTGTGTCCCCCTTGGGGCTGTGTGGCTCTCTCTCTCTATCTCTGGATTTTTCCTGGAGTTCACAGCTACCTCCTTGGTTGAGGTCACGGGAGCCACGTGTGCAGTGTTCCGTGTGACGTGTTCTCTGTAACATGCAAGTAATAAAACTCTTTGCTCTAAGCTGCCTGTGTTGGATGCCCCCTACCACAGTCGTGGAGTTGGTGTCTGCTCCCTTTGGGAATAGGACAGGAGTGGGCCGGGAGGTCCTTCCCAGCGGAAGCAGGGCCAGCCTGAGCCTCTCAGAGCTGCAGGGTCTGTGGGGGCCCAAGTGCAGGTCTGTCCAAAGACTGTGGGTCACAGGCCTGGGGCCCCCTGTCCACCTGCTTCTGTGGGGAATCTCATTCTCTGCTCTCCTCCGACACTCAACTCTGACCATTCTGGCGCCACTTTTAGGACACAGGCCTGAGTTATAGGGGCAGAGGGGACAGGAGCCCTCAAGGGGGCTGTGGCCAGGCACCTTCGTCCATTCACCCTATAGAAGGGCGTGGGAAGGGCACTTCCTGCGGCCCCATCTGTGTCCTGTTGTTCCCAATGCCTGCAGGTCTCTGGGTTGGGGTGCACCCCCTCAGGCCCCCTGCCCCTCCCCCCACCCCCCCAGCCTGGGCTGGCCCTGAAGCTCTGCACTTCTGTTTCAGGAGGAGGAGGAGGAGGCCCGGCTGGCCAGCATGCCAGCCTGGAGGCGGGACCTCCTTCGGAAGAAGCTGGAAGAGGAGAGGTGAGTTGGGGGTCCGAAAGACATGGGGCCTGGCAGGGTGTCTTGATCGTGTCCCTGGGGTGGTGGCAATAACTAATGTCTCTCTTTCCTTCTAGGGAGCAGAAGCGGTGAGTCCAGGGCTGGGCCCCAACTGCCTCCCCACCCCACACCCAGTCACCGGCCGGTCCTTTTGCCCCTTTGCCCACCCCTATCCTGAGTGCGTCCCCTTGTCCCTCCGCTCCGTAGCACCACCTTTCTGCCCCCAATAATGCCACCACCCTTCCCCTAGTAGCTTAGCCCCCGTCCCTGGAGTCTGCCTCTAACGAGGTAATGACCCCCAGTCTCCCTGCCCCCATCTCTCATTGACCCGGACTTTCTGCTCTGCAGTTGACCCAGCGTCACTATCAGTAACCTTGACTGGCTTCCCTCGGGCTTAGTCCCACCCCCAGGAATCTAGCCCAGGGCTGCCTGACAGAAACACAATGTGAGTCGCATATACAATGTTAACCTTCATAGTAGTCCAGGTGGAAAAAAAGATATAGGTGAGCTCAGTTTTCATTGTCTATTTTACATAGCCCAGAATTCATCAGAATTCACTCATATATTTCAATAATTATAACTTTAATTGAAGTTCTACATTTCACTAGATAATCAGATAAAATTATTACAGATCTTCCACACACTTTTAACTCTGCGTCTTGGCGACGCCACGTGCGTCTCCTGCAACACATCTCAGTTCTAAAATTTCTTCTAAAAAAATGTTTTATTTACTTTTTAGAGAGAGGGGAAGGGAGGGAGAAAGAGATGGAGAGAAACATTGGTTGCCTCTCTCACTCGTCCCCCTACTGGGCACCTGGATCACAACCCAGGCGTGTGCCCTGCCTGACAAGGAATCGAACCAACAACCTTTAGTTCAAAGGCCGGTGCTCAGTCCCCTGAGCCACACCAGCCAGGGCTCGGTCCTGAAATTTTTACTGCTCAGCAGCGGCATGTGCTCACCAGCTACCGTGTCAGTAGGGCTGATCCAGCCCCCACATTTGAACAATTTGTCCCTAATTACCCAGCCCCTGTCTCCCAATCACGTGGTCCCCAGGCCCCAATAACTCAGGTCCTAGCCCCCCAAATCCCATCCCCTGCCCTCACAACAATCCCTCCTCCCCCTCCGCCACACTGTGACCCAGCCCCTCTTTCCAGTAACAACCCCAACCTGCAATAACCCCGCCACAGCTTCTTGCTCACCCAGCTGCTACGAGTGCCCCAATGACCCCCCTCCTAACCCAGCCCCTGTCCCGGGTCACCTGGCACTTCTGCCCCCCCAGCACCCACTGCCCTGCCTACCGTTCACTAGTCCTCTGTCCTCAGCAATCCGGCCCCTGCCCTCAGTAACTCGGTCCTTGCCACCCGTGAGCCCTCACGGTGCCTGGCCCACCCCCCACCCTTGACGGCAGTTCTGCCCCCACCCCATGTCTAGTAAAGAGGAGGAGCGACAGAAGCAGGAGGAGATGCAGCGGGAAAAAGAGCAATCAGAGAAGCTGCGAACGCTGGGCTACGACGAGACCAAGCTGGCGCCCTGGCAGCGACAGATCATCCTGAAGAAAGGGGACATCGCTAAGTACTAGATGCTGCTTTCCTGCCCGCTTCCTCGCGAGCTGGGGGGAGGGGGAGGCAGCCCCCGCCCCAGCCTGCCCGACCGGACGGAAGGGCTGGGGGCCATGCCGCCCTCCCCTCCGGTGCTGTAACCCCTCCCTGACCCCCCACTCGGGCCCTCGCATCCCCAGCGCTGGACCACGCTGGAGCGCGCCCACCGCCGCAGCCGCTGTAGTCGCCCCCAAAAAGTGCCCAAGTCGTTGACGCAAAAGATGCTGCTTATTTGCATGCCTATTTACATATATTTGCATGTCCGTTGAAAGTCAACGTGTGCAGAGCTCTTCCCAGCCCCGTAGGTGGTGACTTTGATTTCCCGGGGGACGTGCACCCGGCTGCAGTCCCCTCCCCCGCACCCCGGAACCGCGTCGCTGGCGCATCCGCTGGCGCATCCTGGGCGGAGGCAGGCTCCGGCACTCGGGGAAGGGGTTTTCCTCCCTCCCTGACCTAGATACGCGCCCAGGCCGCGTTTCCCATCCCCGCCGAGGGTTTCCTCTCAGTCATTTGTTTACCAGAAACGGTGAAAGCTGCCGGTCGGGACGGAGTTGCAGCTCCCAGGGCCCCACCTTCCTCCAGTGAGGAAGTCTGTGCGCTGCCCTGGCCGGCCGAGCTCCCCAGGCCCTTTCACGGTCGTGGTAGAGTCAGTGGAGGATGAGGGGCCCCGAACCTGTCTCCGACTGCTGCCTCCCAAGTCCCCGCACCCCCGCGCCCCCGCCGTCTCGCATCCCCATTAAAGCTCTCTCAGACGCCTGGGGCTCCCTCACATTCATTCGCGCCCGCCCGTAGTCGCGGACTTGTCTCCCTCTCCCTCTCGGGGTAACTGCCACAGCTAAGCGGGAGGGGCAGGCTTCCGCGAAGGGCCCCTCTGGTCCCCACCCACCGTGGGTCTCAGATCCTGGGCGGCGAGACTTCCGGCCCTTTCGACGCTCCCCAGGAAACCAAGTGTGGGCCACCTAATACCCCAGCCCTGTGGAAACACCAAACAGCAGGGTTTTTTCATAGATTTAATACCACGGCCTCGGCCAGACTCAGGCTGAGAAACAGCTGAGCAATCTCTTGACCCTCCCCTGTCCATGTTCATTGATGCTGCTTTGCATTAACCAGAACCCAGGGGGGCGCGGCGGGGTGAGGCGGCTGGCGCTGCTACGCAGGGCCGTGCCAGAGGCATACATAATAAGTGACATAAAATGTCTACACGCGTAAGTAACGGTACTTAGGGCTTCCCCAAGGGCCGCCAGAGCCCCCAGTTGGCAGGTGGTCCCCACGTCACAGGCTGAGCTGCAGGCGGCTGCGCAGGTCCTCAGCACAGCCGTCTAGCCCCATGCGCTCCAGGGCCGCGTAGATGGCGCCCAAGCCCGCGGGCTGCTGCTGGCGCCACCGCTTCAACATCTCGTACTGCTGGTCGCGGAAGCGGCCAACCTCCACCTCCACGGCCTCGATCTCGGCCTCGCGCAACCCCAGCGTGCGCACGAACTCCTTCCAGCGTCGGGCTGGCACGGCGTCCATCACGTCGTAGAGCTGCGGGCCCAGCTGGAGCGTAGTGGCCGCCGAGCCTGCAGGGGGCGCTGGGGAGCTCTGCGGCGGGGGTGGTGGCGGCGGGCCTGGGGACAGACCAGAGAGCAGTGGGAATGCGGTCTGCGTCCACGGCCAGGGAGAGCCACCGAGGTAGTTAACTAGTGGCCGGGAAGTGGGCAAGTGACGCCTCAGGAAACCACAGCTGTCATCTCGGACTTCACCCTGCTGCCAAGGCCTCAGGCCACTGAAGTCGCTTACCAAGAGCTCTGTTGGGCAGCTGGTCCCAGGGCCACGGCAGCTCTGGGCCGGGTGCTTCCTGGGTGTGGAGGGGGCCAGAGTTCCAGCTGTTGCCTTCCAACTGGGCGGAGCATACCTTCTCACTGCCGCTGGGTGACGCCAGAAGGGCGTGAGCTCTGTCTATGGGTGAGAGGTGGGTGGCCTGGAAGCCAAGAGAGCCCCTAGATCAGCCCTGCTTACCTAGTAATGCCCCTCTGGCTGGAGTCATGGGCAGCACCCCCACCCCCACCAGTGCCGTCTACCCTGGGTGGGCCATGCTCCCTCACTTGGCCCCGTGGAAGACCTATGCCCTCCGCCTGGGGTGCCCTGCCCCTGCCCTCACCACGGTGGCCCTCGTCCCTCTCAGCAGTTAGCCCTTGTTTGCCTGTGGGCCCCGTGGACAGAGAGCCGCCTGAGGACAGGCACTGGGCTCCGCTCCTGCGCTGATAACTTGGCACATGGCTTTCTTAGGTCGACTCCATGCCAGCCACCATGCCATGCACCAGGGACTGCGAATTGTAATAAGGCCCACCACTCAGCTCCAGAAGGCGGAGGCCTGGGTGCTTGCGCACCATCTTCCAGAACATTCCTGAGGTTCTTACCTGCAGGGGGGTCAGGGCCTCCATCCCAGCTCCATCTGCTGAGAGAGACAAGAGAGTCCAACCAGCATCCAGGCGGGGCTCCTGGGCCTGGGTGCTGGTCCAGTTTCTCCATTCCTATGCACACACCCCCCAGAATTCCCTCCCTCAGTTTCCCCCTCTGCATCAGGGCTGAGTCTGGGCTAGCCATCCTGACCTGAGGCTCCTAGGAGTGTGTGCATGTGCACACACCCATGTGCATGTGTGCACACACGCACGCGCTTACCAGGAACCATCGACTTGCAGGGCTGGCAGCGGCGGTATGTGTATGTCAGGGTGGCACCGAGCAGGAGTGGGACCACCAGGCCTGCCAGGAGTACCTGGACCCAGAACACTGAGAGAGCAGCTGGTTGGTGGTGGGCAGTAGCCTCCCCCAACCTCTGCTTGGCCCGGCCCAGCCTTCCCACCGTGTTCCCAGCACACCACCTACTCTGCCTCCAGCCACAGACTGTCGCGCAGGGCCCAGGGCAGCTCCAGGGGGCGCTCCTGCAAGGGGAGGGGTGGGGCAGGGGGTAAGGGCCTGCGACACAGGAGGAGCTCTCCGCGACTGCCCACGAATGTCCTGAAGTGCTGCTGAAATGTCACTTGTGTCCCCAGTAACAATATCAACAGCCACGATTTATCAAGCTTCTTCGAGACCAGACGGAGGGTCACGAGAATGCCCATTCCCTAAGGACCAGGATTTGCCTGTTTCATTCCCTGTTGCATCCCCAGCACCTGGGACAGTGTCTGGAAATGGCAGATGCTCTGAGGTGGACCCGCTAACATCCCCGTGTGCAGATGGGGAAGCCACGAATCAGGGTGGTGCAGTAACACCCTCCAGGGAACAGGTGGCAGCTCCTGAACCTCAGCCCAAGTTTTGGAACCATATCGATGTAATTCCCTCTGCAGGTGACAAATCGTAAGGTACAGCTGTAAGGATTACTAAAGGGATCCTTACTGATCTGGTGTAGGTGAATCCAGATTTCCCTTTACCTGTTTGCCTGACATGGGGCCCACCTATGGTACAACCAAGCTCCCCCCTCCCTGCCCCTGGAACCCGCCCCCTGCTCCCAGCTCCCCTCCCCCCCCC
>PVKU01002512.1:0-86628 GCA_004027475.1 Anoura caudifer | reverse complement strand
TTGGGGGTACTCACAGGGCACCCGCGTGTGGCGGTGCAGGGCCCCGCAGTCCAGGCACGAGTGGCACTGGAAGAACAGGCTGCTGACGCAGTGCGTGTCCAAGCACTCCATGACCCAGCCTGGCCTGCAGCCGCAGCTGGCGTCTGCCACCGCCGAGCAGTTCCTCAGAGCCACCTGGGAGACTGGGGAGCGGTGCAGGGAGACAGGGAGACAGAGGCAGTTAGGGGCCAAGACCCCCACGGAGCGGTGGGACAGACCCCTGGAAGGACAGAGACAGGGACAGACCAAAGAGAGGGCGACCCCAAAAGGGAGAGAAGCAGAGAATCACCGCAGACCAGAGGGTGAAGTGTGCACAAGGACAGTGACGTCACCAGGAAGAAAGGGCTGGGAGGCCTCCTGAGGCAGGATCAGGGTGGAGGGGCCTCACACCCCACAGGGGCCCAAGCCAGGCACTTCCTGCAGAAAGAGCGTGGCCCTGGCCTGTCCTCAGGAGACCCCCTCGCAACACTAGGCAGCCCCTCACGTTGCTCATCACAGGTCTGGCAGCGGGCACAGCTGGTCTCGTGGTGGTTCTCCCTGGCCAGGAAGGTGCCCCGGGGACACGGGAGGCAGGTGGCATTGCCACAAGGCTGTGTGCAGCGGGCTGCCAGGTACTGTCCTGTGGAGCCCAGACCAGGGTTAGAGTCAAACCCCCTCCCCCCACACCTGTGGCTCCCACTGCTCTCCCAGCCCCCTCACCCCATCCCGTCCTGGTCTGCCCTCACTCCCCCTCCACACCCCTCCCCACGCTAGCCCCTCACCTGCTGGGCAGCCCCTGCAGCAGAGCAGACCGTTCCTCCGCTGAGCATCGCGGGCACAGCTGCAGCGGGGGCCGGGGGCGCTGCCCTGACCCTGGGCACCCAGCAGCAGCAGCAGGAGGGCCTGGGGGACAGGTGCTGCTGGCTCCAGGGCGGCTTCCCCATGCGGGGGTCTCCCTGCCCAGTTTCTCCAACTTCAGACACCCCAGGGTTCTCCCTCAGAGCAGCCTGCTTCTCAGGTCCTTGAGCAGAAGGGCTGCCCGTGGGTTGCGGGTGGAGACTCCCTTCTTTCCCCCCATGCCCAGGTCGGGCTTTGAAGAAGCAGAGGGGAGGCCTCCCCCAGGCCCCCTCACATGGTTCCTTTCCACCAGGGCAGAACCGGGGGCCCCCCACCCCCAGGGCGCCTTCGAAGGTGGTGAGGGACTCTAATCTTTCTCCGCCTGGGGCCTCCAGACCCCTTGGGCCCCTGGGAGGATGTTCCCTCTCCGTAGAAGGACCCGCCCCAGCTGAGCCTCTAAGTAGGTCGGAAGCGGGGAGGGGTGCTGCCCAGTCCCCAGCGAGGCTGGGAGCGGAGATTCAGACACTCACGGGGACCCTTCCTTGCTGCACGGACCCACCCAGGCCCAGGGGGGGTTTGAGGCCGCCCCAGCCCCTAGGGCCCCCACTCACTGCAGCCAACGCCGCGGCACAGCCCCTGAGCTGCTGCTCCATGGCCCTGGCGCCCCGCTCTGTGCCCTCTGATGGCTCAGGCGGCAGGGGCTTCCCCGCTCCACCCGCCCTGCCCACCAAGGTTCCGCTCGGCGCCCAGACAGTTGCCACAGGGCCCGCCCCCACCACCCCAGTGAACCTGCCTCAGAGGTGGGGTTCAGGGCAGGGCCTGAGGGACCGTGGAAGTGGATCCTGGAGCCCAGGGGCCTGCTCCCAGCACACAGGGACTCACTTGGAGGTGGCTGGAGGGCAGCAAGGTGCACACAGGACAGGGCTGCCTCTGGGTCCCCGTGCCTGGGTTCTCGCCCCAACCCGGAGGCCACCCTGCCGTGATTTCCTCCAGATGGGCCTCAGAGTCCGGTGGGAGGCCCATTGTGCCCAGGTCCTGTGTGGGCGTGGGACAAGGCCCTCCCCTGGAAGAGGGTTCTAGGGGAGGCCCAGCAAGCCTGGCACGGGCTGCCCACCCAGCGTGAGCTCACGCACCCCCCGGGGCAGGGCCCCCAGAGGCACCATGTGGGGCCCTGATGGTGGACCTCATGGCTGAGGCAGAGGACAGGTTGATCTCGGAGTGTTGGTCTGGTGACCTCTGCCCCCTAATTCACTCTGCTTCCCACAGAGGGAGGGGGCAGGAGCTCAGTGCCCCTGCACCCTGGAAGGGGTGGGTTCCAAAAGCAAAGGACTCTTCTCAGTGGAGTATATACAAGTCTTTATAAAAGAACGAAAAGCTCAATAAATACGCAACTTTACACAGAGCCCAACCTGAGCCTAGGGTGGCCGGTGGAACCGTTCGGGAGGGAGAGGGAGGTGAGGGAGGTAAATGCCCTATCTGGGGCCAGACGAGGGTGGAGGAGGGCAGCCTGGGAGACCAGCCCAGTGGATCAGAGCTGGTAACTTCGGGGAGCAGCGGACACGGAATTGAGGGCAGGGGGGTGGGCGGGTTAGTGAAGTTGGCGACCGTGGGGGGTGGTCCTGAGGGGCACTGCAGCTGGGCCGGGGACTCTGCCGGACCCTCCTGTTTCCTTCCCGTCTGGCCAAGTGCAGATCAGCCTGGGGGGGCGGCGGCGGGGATCCTGCCCAGCACTCTGCTCCTGCGCGCGCAAGGTGGCAGCTGGGACAGGGGCCGGCACGCCCCAGGAGGCATGCTGTCTGCTGTCCGGTGGTTCAGCTGCACCCTCGGGGGCCTCCCTCTGCTCAGACCTCACTGTGGGGGGCGGGGAAAACAGTCCTTCCTTGGCTGATGGCACTCAAAGGGACTCTGGCCACCCTGCCCACCCCACTAGAATTCTTAGACCCCTTCACCACTGCTCTCCGAGAACATCCTCACCCTGAGGGTGGGCAGACCTCAGGGCCCCTCCTCCACCCACATCCCTAGATGCCACCTGCTCCTAGTCATAACAGTGCCCCGCCCTCTCCTGGGGCACAGTGACCCAGTGCCAGCACACTGGGGCAGCTGCCCTCTGTCTCGCCCAGGCCTGGCCACTCACGAGGCAGTGAGCGTGGAGTTAAGCAGCAAGGTGGTCCTGATTCGGTAGAGCTGGGCCAGCGTCAGCTTCCGGTGCTGGGCAGAGATCCCTGGGGGGTGCTCAGGCTGTGTCCTGGGTGAGGCCCCTGAAGGCAGGTCTCTGCTCCTCCCCTCGGGCCCTTCAGGCTCCCTAGCCAGGTAGGGGGTTCCATCCTCCATCTCTGATGGCTGAGAGCCACTGCCAGGGCTTGGTGCACCCCCGCAACTCCAGCTGGGCCCAGCCCCCCGTGGGGAACCCTGAGTCCTAGCGCCAGTGGCTGCCGTGGCCAAGCAGAGTTCCGACAGGCTGCGGCTGGGGGCGTGCAGTGCTCCACGGGTGGTCGCCCCTGACAGCAGGTGGAGGAGGCTGGCCTCGGATTTGGACTTGAGCAGGTGGGGCAGATGGGGCAGCAGCTGGACAGGGGTGCGGCGGCGAAGGCGGGGGGAGGGGGAGGATGAAGGGGCTTGTGGCGACTCTGGGAGCTGGGGCACTGGCTCCACCACGGGGGCTGGGGTCACAAAGTCTCGCAAGGAGGTGGGGGACAGGGTGCCGTAGGCAGAGTCTATGGAGCAGGAGCGGCTGTCCCCAGGACCCAGGGGCAGCAGCTCACTGGTGGGCGTGACCGATGAGGCTGTGGTACTGAGAGACGTCTCATCCGACTGGGAGCTGAAGGGGCCGTGCTCGAACTCGGGAGAGGACAGCGTCTCCCCAGGCTCCACCACCACCATGGCTAGGGTCTCTGTGGAGCCGTCCGAGGCGCTGCAGGGCCAATGTGGGGAGGCAGGGGGCGGAGAGAGTGAGTGCAGAGAGGACACCTTGCCGGCCTGCGTGCCTGGCAACGCAAAGGCCTACCGTCCCCATCCTCCCTGCTCAGGGGCTCAGAGATGGCAAACGTGGGGCATATGCCCCAGGTTCCCCTACTCCTGTGCCCACAACAGACACCAGTAACGGTATCTGCCACCACCAGAGCCCTTTCCTGCTGGATACAGCCTGAGAGTTCTCAGCTCAGCTCCAGGCGGCTGCTTCCAGGCTGGAAGACAGACCGCGCCCCCCCCCCGCCCCCACCCCCGCTGGGTTCACGACATGAAGCCGTGCGGACGAAGGGGTCTGACCTAGGCTCTGCCCTCGTCTGCGGCCTTGGGGTCAGGAGTCCTGGGCTGGAGCGCGTGCCCTGCCCGGCCCGCTGGGTGGTCCTGGGCGGGCATACCAGTGCTGGGAGTCCAGGCTGTTGCTGCTTTTACGCAGGATGGTAGGGGAGCTGGCAGCCGAAGTGCTGCTGTCCCCACCCTCCTCTTCCTCCTCGTCCTCTTCCTCCTCCTCCTCCTGGTCATCCTCCTCCTCTTCCAGGCTCTGCAGGCGCTGCTGGCTGCCCGGGTGCTCCTGCGCACGCAACTGCTGCAGCTGGTTCTGCAGGTGGCGGCGGAGGTGCAGAGGCAGAACGGGCTGTGAGCAGTAGCCCCCCAGGCTGCCCCGCCCACCCGCACGTCACTCTGCCCTCACCTGGGCATTGTAAATGGAGTCTACCCAGCCTCGGCACAGAGTCTGTCCGCTGGCCTGGAACGTGTAGGCCCCCACGGCGCTGTGGAACTCATTCAGGTAGATGAGGAGGAAGGAGCCTGGTTAGGAAGGGCTCAGCGTCAGCGGAGACCTCGGGCCCCGCCCATCACAGCCCCGGCCCAGGAGCGGGGACTCGGCCTCCTCACCAGGGTCCCGCAGCTCCCGGCACACAATCTTGTCCACCAGCAGCGGTGGCCTGATGACCTTGGTCCTCTCGGCCTTCTTCACTGCCTTGGTCACCAAGAGCAGGTCCGTGAAGAGGAAGCAGTACACGTCCATCTGAGTGGGGGCAGGGGGAGCAGGAGAGGCCAGGGGTGAAGGCCAGGGTCGTGGGGCCTCAGGAGGGGGCCCGGCCTGTCTGCTGCAACACCCTCTCCTGGGGGTGCCCCAACTTTGTCAGACACCTCCCCTGCCCTCCTGCATGGACCTCAGAGCAGAATCAAAATGCAAAGCAAGATCATTTTCTTTCATCAAGCTATATACTTGTGACGTATTTCAATTAAAACTTGACACAAAAGATGAAAAGGGAGGTAATTGGGGTCCAGGCTGTCCCTGGCAGGCTCAGGGCATGTGCCTCTCCCTCCCACCTGGAACCCGCATGGCACCAAGTGGGCAAGACGGAGAGCCCACGGCCTATGACCCTATCGCTGTATTTGTAAAGAGCAGACTGCAGGCAAGGCCAGAAGGGAAGGGCTCGATATATTCCACACGACGAAAGGGGAAAACCGACGACCAAGAACACCCAGCAAGTGTATCACTCAGAACTGAAGGAGAGAGCACAACCTTCCCTGACAAGCAGAAGCTAAAGGAGTTCATCTCTGCTAAACTGGCATGACAGGAAAGGTAATGACCGGCCCCCAAGCTGGGCGGTGGTGTACGAGCAAAACGGCGAGGGGAGCAAGAGGTACAAATCGCAGTTGTGACACCAAGAAGTCGCAGGCATGTGAAGTGCAGCACGGGAATACGGTCAGCCATGCCACAATTTCTTGTACGGCGGGCCCGTTGTGGCGGTCACTTTGTGAGGTGTGTAAGTACGAGGTCTCACTGTGTTATACACCTTTCTTACCATGCTCCATGTTAACTATACTTTAATTAAAAAGAGCTTTCCATTCCAGAATGGAGGGGGGAAGGGTAATAAACTGCAGGTAAGTAATTATCTCTCATAGGACCCCAAGGTCACTAGTTCCCAAATTGCCCCGCCCCCAATGGCTGGGCACCTGAGCACCACTGACCACATCTAGGAGCAGCCCTGGAAGGGGTGGTCCAAACCTGCGGGGCACGAATGAGAGGGGCAGGGGCCCCGGGCATGGGGTGTCCCCCAGGTTCACCTTGCTGTCCTTCCCCTCCTTCATCCTCAGGCTCCCCTCCAACAGCAGCTGACGGGTCTCCTCGGGGGAGGCACCAGGGATGGGCGCCGTCAGGTCCAGATGCAGAAACTCCTTCAGGAGCTGAGGGGTGGGGGTGGGAATGCAGGTGTAGGAGAGGTCAGGGGCTGACCTTCCACTCAGCTAGGAGTCCTCACGCAAGACTCCAGCATAGCCCCTGCCTACCAGTCCGGCCCGCCCTCCCTCCGAGCCGGGCCAGGCTGCCCACCTTGTCCACCTCGTCGTTGCTGCCCTCCACCACCTCATACGCATCGATGCGGCTCACCACGGCCGCCAGCCGCTGCCGCTCCTGTCGCTGTCGCATGTACGTGTTCACTTGGTGGATGAAGCGCTCCACAGAGCTGATCTGGTGGGCGGGCAATACCCGTTTCAGGCCCAGCGCCAAGGAGGGGCGGAGAGCCGCAGAAGGAGCCCCACCCGACACCCTGGTTACCATGGTGACTACGGCCTCCTTGGCTCGGGGTTCCTCGGTCTTCCTTAGCACTGACTTGAGCAACAGCGGGTACTTGGTGAGCCGCTGGTGCGGCTTGGCCAGCATGTCGCTCAGCTTCAGCCGCTGGCACTGCTGATGCTTCTCCGCCCACTGCGGCAGGAGGAAAGGCGGGGGTGGGGCTCAGGACAGGCCAAGCCCACCGCCCCTGCTGCTGAGCTGGGCGCTGGGTCCTGCGTCTCAGGATCCGCCCACTCCCCCGCCCTCACCGTGATGTAGGCTCGGAAGAGGTCGTTGTCACGCAGCAGGCCACGCATGTACTCCATGCACCCTTCCTCCTCCATGCAGTACCGGATATAGGGCCTGAAGAGGGAGCCGAACTGGCGCAGGGAGAAGGAACACCGGTTACCTGGTGCTCCCTGAGGGCTGGGCCCTCAAGCTCTTCCTATCTGCATTTTCGCGACCGCCCCAGCGGGTGGCAAGCGTATGATCCCGGTTTTCTATGTGAAGAAACTGAGCTGTGGCGAGAGCGACCACCCTCCACCAGGTAGCAAGGGTGGATGGCCAGCTGGGGTAAACCAAATGATCGACTCAGAACTCCTGGCCTCTGACCGCTAGGGGTCATTCAGGGCCACGGTCCAACGGAGGTTGGGGTGTCAGGCAGATGGGATCGGTCCCTGAGCCCTGCCTCTGTGTCACCCCCGCCTGTGCCCGGCCCAGGCCGTACCATCTTGAAACCTTTGAGGAAGTCCCCGGGCTGCAGCAGCGCCCGCGTGCGCCGCGCCTTCTCCAGCACCGGCGCCATCACACTGCCCCACAGACTGCGATGCAGACGTGCGATCTCGGGGATGTTGCTGAACAGGCGCTCCGCATCCACCTGGGGGCCCCAGAGGAGTGCTCGGTCCCACCCCTCACCTACCGTACCTGTGAGCCCCGCCCCTGCACGGCCCACCCTTTCAACCCTACACCTTTCCCCTGCTTCCATTGCCACTCTGCCCCAGGCCTACTCCACGGGTTGGTCCTGCCCTCTTCCGGCCCCGCCCCATCCGTCTCCGCCCTTACTTAAGCCCCTCCCCCCTCCCCGACCCTCCGTCCCCAGGCCCAGCCGAACCTCACACAGCAGCCCCGACTCTTGCAGGTTCAGGAGGCAGCACAGGAACAGCTGCGGGGGTAGAGGCGCTGCAGTTAGGTGGGGTGATCCCAGTCCGGTGCCCCACCCAGATTCTTAGACTCCCCTCTGCCCCTTACCCTCCCAGGAGGCCCTGAGGCACCCTGGGACGGAGAGGGTTCACCCTTTGAGAAAAGGCCCAACCCTCTCAGCCCACCACAGGGTCACCTGGCCCCAAGCTTGCAGCCTAGCCACGGACACTCTCCTCCACCTCTGGCCTGGCTCGGCCTCTGAGTCTCATCTCAGAGGGTGCCTTCCTTGAACCCCTGAGCCCAGGGCAGGTGCTCCCCCCAGGTCCAAGCCCCTACACACACACTCCCCAGCGCCTGCCCATGCTGTCTCCACGTCTAGGGTGTGGGCGTTGGGGCACCTGCACCCAGCAGGTGATCGGGATACCCGTTGAATGAGTGAGTCAAAGAATGAGGCCTGTGTTCATTCAGCTCCACCCACCAAACCTCCCGGAAGCCCCTGCCATGGGAACCACCTCCTGCCCAGGGCGGGGTCCTCCTCTGGCTTTCCTTCCCCTTTGTGGCCTGGCACCTGATCCTTCTGCAAAGGCCCACACTCTGCTCAGGGGCACGCAGAGGTGGCTGGGGAGGCAGATGGGGTGGCTCCAAACCCTGCAGCCCATACTCACGTTGGTGATCACCCGCAGTTTCTTAATGTAGGAGGCCTCGGTGTGCAGGAGCTCCCACACTGCCTCCTGCTGGTGGCACTGCCTCCGGGTCAGCTTCTGCGGGAAGGGCAGGGGGAGGCCGGGAGCCAGAGTGTGCAGGCACAGCCAGGGAGGGGAAGGGTAAGCAACCTTGAGTGGAACTTCCTTCCGCCAGTGCAGACACGGAGGTCCCCGAGTTCTGGGCCCTCCTCTGCCACTAACACATCTAAATGACACTGCGGTGGCACCTTGCCTCAGTTTCCCCAGAGTAGGTTAACGATGACAGCAGACTGACAGGGCTGTCCTATGGAACATCCTGTCACTGGGTTCTCAGAAGGGTCCCACCAAGGAGGGGGACAACGTCCCTCTCTCCCCGGGAGAGGGAGGAGGAGGATTGTGGTGGCACCTACCTCATGTCCATCAATGAGCTCCCGCCAGCTGTCCTCCAGCCACAGGCCGGCGTCATCCTCGTCCTCTTCCTCGTCCCCCTCCTCCTCCCACGAGTCGTGGTCAAAGCGCAGCCTCCGGGGCAGCCTGGGCAGCCCAAAGAGGCCATAGGCATGCAGCTTGCTCTCCAGCTGCTCCATCTTGTCCACCTCCTGGAAGGAGACCAGGGTCAGGGTCAGGGGTCAGGGCCAGCCCACTGCCCCCGCCCAGGGCCCATGCGACCACATACCCGGCCGAAGGAGCTCGTGCTAGGGCCGTAGCTGAAGAAGCCGCTGAAGCGGCTGGCAGCCCGGTTCTTCCAGCTGTCGCTGCCGCCACTGCTGCTGCTGGGCAGCGAGCAGCTGGAAGGCGTGGGGGGCTCCTGCCCAGGGATGCTCGCCTCTCCCAGGAACTCAGACATGTTCTTCCGGCGGCGGCCAGGGGCCTGGCCGGGGAGGGGCAGTCAAGGCCAGCCCCACCCTGGCTGCCACAGTCCCATGCAGTCACAAGCCCAGAGCATGTGGGGAGAAAGACAGTCATACACACAAACACACACACACACTCAGATGTGCTTAGAAGCACAGCTCCAAAGTGACCCACAACACACAGCCAGTGACGGGGGAAGTCCAGCTCCCCACACAGCATCTGCTGGGACACACGCACACACGCACACACTCTCTGGGCACCAGCAGACTCTTGGAGACAGACCCACCACCCTAGATCCAGCGAGGGCCCCCAACTCTCAGAGCCAGCCCCACCTTCCAGAATGGGATATTAAAGCCCCAAGAGGGAGCAACAAGGGGCCCAGCTGACTTCGAGGGGCCCCTGCTGACCCCCAGCCCTGACACAGCCCTCCTCCTCCTCACCAGGACGTCCAGGCTCTCCCGGCGGCTCTGCGGGTCCACGCGCTCCACAGCCGGGGGCCCGGCCCCCGATGGCCGCAGGATTGGCAGGCTCAGGGACTTGGAGTCCTTCACTCCTTGCTCCACCTTCCCCTCGTCCCCCGGCTTGGCTGGGGCAGCGTTACGGGGCAAGGACAGGCCCTCAACATCCAGGTGCGGTGGGGGAGGGGGCCCAGTCCTCTCTCCCCAAGGATCCAAACCAAGGCCTAGCTGAAGCTCCCCTCCCTGAGACTCCACCCTGCCAGCCAGGCCACCACCCACCGCCAGCCAGGAGAGACACCTGTATGGTAATGAGCTTGCTCAAGGCCATGGCCAACAGGAACCTGAGCCCAGGGAGAAGCACTCATCTCCAGAAGGCCTAGCCAGGCCCCAGCCACTCTCCCACCCAGTCTGCTGCTCACCTTTGACCCGCAGGTAGTGTCCCCCGAACCTGTAGGCCTCGAAGGTCAGGGACAGGGGCGTGTTGGACTGGTCCAGGTAGATGTCCGCTTTGCCCAGGGTGATGCCCTTCCTTTCGAATATGGGCAGCAGCACCTCCCTGCCCCAGGAGGGGAGCTGTGTCTGTTAGGGGTCAGTCACACAAACCCCCACCCTAGCCCCAGCCCCAGCTCCACCCTCGGACACACACACACACCGTGTCCTGCGTGTGCTCACACACATTCCTATCACACACGAGGGCACACACTGTCACAGGCCGGTCCACACCCAGGGACCAGGCCACACAGGCAGGGCACAGAGGCCCTGTCACCTGCTCCCTCATGCTGGCGTTCACACCTCCAGGGTCTGCCCACGGAGGGCGGGGGATGGACGGACATGCTCACAGGCTACTGCATGGACAGCGCACTCCTCTCTGCAGGGCTGGACCCGCCCACAGCCCACTCCCACAGTCCGCCCACTGAGCCTACCCCAGCGACTTCTTCTTCACGGCGGGCACGATCTCCGTCTCGATGTCCACATTCAGGTCGAACTTCAGGGTGAAGCACTCCTTGCTTGGGTCCTGAGAGGACATGAGTCTCAGCTCCTGCGGCCCTGTGCCCCGCCCTGCCCACCCCAGGGCCCAGAATGGGAACCCCGGTGGGTGGGGGGGGGGTGCAGGGGCTCGAGCCAGCTGGGCTCTGCCCCAGGCAGGCCGCCAGCGTCCCTTCTGCCAGCCTTGGGCTCCTTACGTCTGTGTGTCTCCTCCTGGCTTTCTTCTTGGAGAGTTTCAGGCCTGTGCTCTTCCGGTCCCTGCAGGGAAGCCAGGGAAGTCAGAGGTTAGAGACACTCTGGCTCCCCACCAGGGTGTGTTGCGAGTGGGCCGTGGCTGGCTACCCACACCTCAGTCACCCCAGGTGACCAGAGAACTCAGGAGGGGTCAGACAGGCCAGGGCCCACAAAGGGGCTGTGCGCCCTCTGGTGGCCAACACAGGGCTTACACCCAGTGGTACCTGGTCAGGTGAAGCCCTGGAGGCTGGCCCAGGCTAAGTGGCCTCCTCCAGGAAGCTGGCAGCCCCAGGGAGAGGGAGTGGTCTCCAGTCAGCCCTTCTGAAGCCTCGGGCGCCTGGATCTCTGATCTTGGGCCCCCTCAGGTGCCTTCTCTGGCCACCTACCCTTTGCCATCCATCAGGCTTTCCTCCTCCTCCTCCAAGTCCGCTGCAGGGCTGGTGCGTGGGGGGCATGATCGGGTGGACACGTTCCGCGCCAGGACAGAGCCTTTGGAGTAGAGTGGGAGGGGGGTCATGCCTGCTCCCTCCCCGGCCCCCTCCCCTCAGCCTTCCAGCCTGGCCACCTCTAGAGGGACCACTGCCTGCTGACCCTGTGCACCCAGAGCTAGCGAGGGCCCTTTGGTTCTGCGAGGAGAGGGGTGTGGTCCCCAACTCAACACCACACGCGGGCCCTGAGATGACGCTGCAGGTGAGACCCCGCTGTCAGCCCAAGGCCACCTGCAGCCTCCGTTTACCCTTCTGTGAACTAGGGATGGGAAACCGGCCTCTGGGACTGCCACCGGAAGGGACGAGGTCCGAGGTTCTTTCTCCTGGGCCTCCCCTCCCCCACCCCTGTGACCATACCCAAAGTCCCCGGAGGCCCTGGCAGAGGGGCAGAGTCTCCTCGTGCCTCTGACCAGCTGAGAAAGGGGACAAAGGGCCGCCACCCCAGCACAGCCAGTTGGCAGAGGGCCTGGGCCAGGTCCCTGGCTCAGCAGGAGGGGTTTCTTGTTTCCTGCTGCAAGTTCCTCTGACCTGCCCTCCCACCCCACCCCCACCCCCACCCCCACCGCCTCTGCTCCCGGCGGGAAGATTGGCCCAGAAGTCCCCTGCTCCAGGACAAGAAGAAAGGGACCTCCTCCGTGCTGGCCCCCCGCCAGGGGCAGGGCAGCGGTGGAGGCGCAGACCCAGCCCCGGGGAGAGACAGGTCTGCTCCCAAGATGGGGCCCGATCGCCAGCCTTTTCTCTTGTGAGAAAACTCGTGGAACAAAAGGGACTGAAAGTACTTGTGTTTCATTCACAGTCGACTCTTGTCCTTCTCATGGTCCCATCACGGCTCCAACAGTTACCGAGACACTGAGCCCCCAGACCAGACAGGGGATCCGGAGCGACCCTGGGGGCCCCAGGGGCCGGGCCGGGCTCACCTTGGGGGGGCAGGTCGAAGCGGACATGTCCATCATAGTGCATGGTGCTGTGGAACTTGCTGTCACAGGCCGTGCAGAGGTTGAGGGGTCCCCGGCGGTGCAGCTGCTGGCAATCTGCGTGGTGGCATACCTGTGCAGCCAAGGGCGGGAGGTACAGTGGGCGGGGCCCAGACCATGGCAGGGCCCGGCTCCTGGCCCCCAGGGGGCTGCCCCCCACTTCCAACATCCTTCCCCCACGGGGGCCGTGTGCTCAGTAGTCCACTCAACAAACATTTGGAGAGCACTGCTCTGTGCCCCTTTGGAGGGATGCAGGGAAAAGCTAAGCCCTGCCCAGCCACGCAGCGCCCAAGGGGCAGGCCTGCTCCTTGGTGGTAACTGGCCAGAGGGCAGGTGCCGCCAGGGCCTCTTCCTGGAGGGTGGGCAGAAAGGGCGCCCAAAATGAACCTCGGGGCTGCCTTCCGGTTTGGCCCGCACACTGTTTCGACCAGAATGGCCCTCCCGCGGGCCACTCAGAGCCTCTGCCCTTGGTTCTATGACCCGTCTGGCCAAGGCACAGCCAACCCCGCCCAGGGTCCTGAGTCAGGTGAGGAGGGGGCAGGGAGGTGTCAGGGGCAGGTGTCGGTTTCTGGGTTCCCGAGCGGTGCCCTTGCAGCCGCCTGGTGACGTGGTCCCCAATTTACCTCATCACCCAGGCCCATGCTTCCCCTCACTGCCGAGCGAGACTTTCCTATTTTCTCCAACCTCCCACGGTTCACCCCGAACTGCTCTTCGAGGGAAACAGAAGCCAATGGAGGCCGAGGGTCCGTGATTCCCCACCACCGCGTCTGCCCACCTGCCCCAGGTTGTGGAGGGTTTGGCCCGGCTCCAACCCAAGGCCGGCCTTCCCCCTGAGACCCGCACCCCTGTGGCCATGGTGTGGGGACAGGACTGAGCATTCGCCCTCTCCCCTCCATCCTCAGGTCGCCCCTCCTATCCCACACCAACCTGTCCCCTGTCCATCTTAGCTTTGCTCCATCTCCCTCCTTCCTCTACAGCAGAGATCCCCAACCCCAGGACCGCGGACTGGTACCAGTCCAGGCCTGTTAGAAGCCGGGTCGCACAGCGGAAGTGAGCTCAAATGTAATGCACTTGAAATCACCCCGAAACCATCCCCTCCTTCCCCCGGTCCGTGGAAAAACTCTTCCACAAACCCGGTCCCTGGTGCCAAAAGGTGGGGGACCGCTGCTGCACAGCTAAGCCCCCTGAACCAGGCCTCCACACGCACCATCCCCGAGTCGCTCCTCTCATCGCTCTGCTTCCCAGCTCAGGGTTTTAAAATATTGCAAACCTACAGAGCGTGGTAGACTAGCACGGTATCCGCACACCCTTCCTGCTTCCCCGCTTGTTTACAAATCACCACACTGGCTCGAGGGCCCCCCCGCCCCTGGCGCAGAAATCCTGATGTTGCCCGGGAGTGTGAACGTTCTCCACGACCCAATGCCATGGCCGCCCCCTGCTCACGCTGTCCAGTCCGGGAAGAGTCCACCTCTGAGGTTCCCCAGCCGTGCAAACCGATGCTTTCCCCATTCAGAAGGCAGTCAAGGTCCGCGCACGCGTTTGGCTGTGTCTGGGTATTTCTTTAAGAATAAACGCCCCGATTCTTTTTTTTTCTTTGGTTTTCCATGACACTGAGAGTTTTGATGTGTCCAAGCCGGTTGGTCTGGCAGAAAGGCCCCCAGGTGGACTTGTCTGGAGGACCGTGGGCGTGGCAGGCTGAGCCTCTGGGCAGGGACACCGAGCTGTGTGACTTCTGGGCACCCACGGTGGCAGGTCATTTGGGGACCTTGCCATCCTTTGCGAAGCCCCCTTTTCTCCGTAAATGAATGAGTCATCCGTGGGCCGGCACTCTGAGCGATCCTGTCCCCCAGCAGTCCCACGCTCCAGGGCGGTAGCATTCATTCGAGACTCCTGCCTGGGCTGACCGTCACCGCGACACCTGACCTGGGCATTTTCTGGCTCTCCCAGTGTCTCTCGGACCCTCTTCCTCAAGCCTGTGCCCCCGCCTGGTGCACCAAACTGTCTTCTCAGGCCCCCCTGGCCTCCACTCATCCAAGTCCACTGTCTGTTCTCACAGGACCTGGCATGTGACATCGGTGGTCTCTCTGTCCCCAGGACCCATGCATGCTCTGTGGGTCCGCCTCTCACCTCCCACCCTCGCCCTCCCGTGACTGAGCTGATCTCAGGACTCGGAATGCCTTCCACATGCTGAGGGCTCCCAGAGTTGAATCTCCAGGCAGGACCTCCGCCAGGAGGCCAGCCCGACCTCCTCCCTCCTCCCCTAGATTCCAACGAGCATCCCAAATATAAAACCTCCGCACGTGGACTCCCGGCTCCTCCAGGCAGCTCCAACCAGCTCCATCAACCCAGCGCCTTCTAGGTGTGTGTTAGGGGTTGCGTGTGCCCTGCACAAAGACAGGGTCAGCCCTGACTCCCAAAACCTCAGCATGTGACATTGTCTGGAAATAGGGTCATGGCAGAGGTCATTAGTGAAGATGAGGTCACAGTGGAGTCTGTAATCATAGGTATGGCCTGTGCAGTAATCGCATGACTAGTGTCCTCATACGAAGAGACAGAGACATGGAGACGGGGGTGGGGGAGGCCACAGGACAAAGGAGGCAGCGATGGGAGTGATGCGCGTGCAAGCCAAGGAGCTCGGAGGCCTGGAGGAGCGGGAAGAGGCAGGGACGGGCCCTCTCCTGGAGCCCCCGAAGGCGTGCCACCCGCGCAAGCCTGGGTGCCAGAGTCTGGGCCCGCAAGCTGTGAGAAGGCACTGCCATGGCCCTAAAGCCGCCCCGCGGCAGTCGGTTTGCGACGGCAGCCCTGGGAAACTCGCACATCAGGACAGAAACCCTGGGGTCACCTCCCATCTTTCTGCTACACCCCCCGCCCGGTCAGACCCCAAATTCCCCACCTTTACCATCTGCAGCTTCAACCAGGCCGGCTATGCTCTCCAGCCGGCGCTGCTCCCTGCCCCCGCTCCGCTGAATTTCAACAACGGCCTCCTAACCGGCTCCCTGTTTCCACCCTACTCTCCAGTCTGTTCTCCATCAGACCAGAGTGGACCCTGTTCAAAGAGGAGACACAGATGCCTACTCAGAGCCCCGCAGTGGCTTCCCCTGTCACTCGAACATGCGGACTTGTTGGGCCCCTGTCCTGCGTTCCCATCCCGGGCACAGCCCTCCTTGGAGCCTCGGCTCAGCTAGCCCCTCGGCCTGCAGAGCTTCCCCAGAGACTGAAGAAGCCGCTGCCCCCCCCCCCCCCCCCCCCCCCCCCCCCCCCCCCCCCCCCCCCCCCCCCCCCCCCCCCCCCCCCCCCCCCCCCGCCCCTGCAGGTCTTTACGCCAAAGCCGCCTCACTTCTGGCCCTTCTAGCCTCTCAGCTCCTCCAACCCCTCCCCTCCTGTGCCTTCCTCTCCATGGCGCTCCCCACCATACCACACCTGCGTGTTTCAAGCATTCGCTTCCGCACCTCGTCCGCCCTGCAGGGACCCCACGCGCTGCCCTGCCTGCAGCCCTGCCCGCTCAGCAAGCACTTTTTTATTGTCAGGGCAATGGAGGGTTGGCCAGGGAGACCCCGATCAGAAATTTTCGAGATGACAGACAGGTTGAGGACGGCCTGGACAATAGGGACCAGGCCAAAGGCAGGAAGTGGCTGAAAGTTCTGATCCACATGTACAATGTGGTTGCCTGTCTGCCCGGGGCTGCACCAGGGGCTCCTCACCTCAGGAAGCAGGGACTCTGGTCGCCCCTGTTTTACAGAAGAGGACTGCAAAGCTCAGAGAGGTTAAGGAGCTTGTCAAAGGTCACCGCACAGCCAGTGGAGCCAGGGCTGAGCCCAGCGTGTATAGCCCTGGAGGGCAGATTTCCACCACATTCACACGTCTCTCAGGGGCCTGAGGACAGAGCACCCAGTGGGGAAGGCGGGTCTCCGGTCGGCCCCCGGCTGTGGAGACAGTAGGAAATCACTGGTAGTTTGGCTCCTGAGTCCCTGCATGCCTCTGTCAGACAGAAAAGTGGCAGGCTGAGGGGGACACTTGCTCTCAGGGCACTGAGCCCCGGACAGGAAGCTGTGGACATGACATGAAGGCCCAGATTCCCCAGGACAGCCCAAGTTCCAGGTGCCTCCCCCCGCCCAGCCTTCTCCAGTGGTCTTCAACGGTGTTCTCGGGCTTCGAGACAGGGCTGAGGGGCTCCCTTCAACCAAAGCAGCTGGTTCTGCCTACTTCATCTAAAGGAAGCGTGAGCCCTGGCTGATGTGGCTCAGTGGATTGAGCGCAGGCTGCGAACCAAAGGGTCGCCAGTTCAATTCCCAGTCAGAGCACATGCCTGGGTTGCAGGCCAGGTCCCCAGTAGGTGGCGCTGTTTCTCTCCCTCTCTTCCTCCCTCCCTTCCCCTCTCTAAAAAATAAAATAAATAAAATCTTTAAAAGAAAGGGTGAAAACTGCTGTCCTCAGTCTCAGCTCTGCCTGGCCCACCTTGAGTCCCCCAGGGCACACTGACAGAGGGTCTGGCGTTACAGCTTCTTGGACCCCCCATCCCCAGGTGGATGCACCCTCTTTTGACAATGAATCTGGGGAAGACCCCTGCCCTTCATCAGCCCTTCTTCCCAGCAGCCTCGCAATAGGCCAGCTTTGCAGTCCTCTCACCCTCTGAGTCCAGCCTGCCAGTCACACAGACCCTGGCCTCACTGTGGATGGGGGTGACACAGCAGGAACCACACCTGGTGGCAGGGGTCCTGTGGAGGGTCTCTGGGACCCTTGCAGTCCAAGTCCCTGATTCTGTGCCACAATCTCATAAAAATATAAATCCAATAAAGAGATGGCAGATTTTACACTCCTTACGGCGGATTCAGAATTTATCCAACATTTATTGAGCACCTATTGTGTACCCACCCTGTGGAGGTGCTGGGCTCCTGGGAGAAATGTGGGAAGACATTTCTCAGCACTGTGGTGGGCTTCGGTGCCGCTGCTGCCCCAGCACGACCATCGCCGCTACCACTGATACCACTAATGATGATGGAGCCAGGCCAGCCCAGCAGCCCTCTGCCTCCATCCCCCCTGCAGCACCCAGGCTCAGGCCCAGGACCCTCACTTAAGCCAGCAGGTCCGGTTGAGGCTGAAGTTCCCGGAACCCCCAGGGAGGACCGCGAGCCCCACTGGGTGGGCACAGCCCCCTCGCACCGACCGCTCCCCCACTCCTCCCGTCTCCACGGCCAAACCGCAGGGTCTCCTACAGCTCGCTCCAGGGGCAGGGGCCTCCCGGCACCAAAGTGAGGCGGCCCCTTCCCCTTTTCTCAGACCCAGGTGCCTACTGCCCGCTTCCCCTGCTGCCCACCATTCCCACCCTGAGGGCAGCGAGGGAGGGGCAGCGGGGGGTCCAGGAACCAAAGCGCCCAGATTAAATCCAGAGAATGGAGAGCCCACGGGATGGTGCAGCCAGTTCACACTGCGTCTCAAAAGGCAGCGAGCCAATGGACGGGAACTTTACAAACACTGAGGGGGTCCCTTGGGAAACACGGTCAAGGCCTCCTCCCATAGGGTTGGGGCACCGGAAGTGGCTTCCCCCTTCACCCAAGGGCGGGGGCCAGAGGCAGGAGCAGAAGGGGTGTAGCAGGGCCTGGGCCTAGGAAGGGAAGGGAGAGGGTTGGCCTTGAGCCGGGCCTGAGACCCACAGGTGTGTCCGGAGGCAGCCCCAGACACAAAAGACCAGGGTGGGCGACCCACCTCTGCCGCCTGGGCCCCTCTGTGGTGAGGTGGAGACACCCATCTCAGGGCCCCAGTTCCCCGGTGTGCGCCTGGGTAGGGGGCTCAGCCGCCTCGTGCCCCATCCCCGTCCCTGGCTCCCCATACCTGGCCTTCCCGGTCGCAGGCGTGGCCCCCCGCCCAGTAGGACGCCAAGTCCCGGGAGGGCACCCCAGGGCTAGGTCTGGAGGCCGCGCGGTGCCCGGAGACGCCGGGACCCGTCCCCATGGCGGCTGGAGGAAGAGGCGGTTTGCGCCGCCCGCCGGACAAAGCGCAGAGCCCCGCTTCCTGCCATTGTGCAGCCGCACCCGCCCCCGCCGAGCCTGGGACCCCGGTGGGGACGGGGAGGGGTGGGTGCCGGACAAAGAGGGGGCCGGGAACATCCGCCCCACCCGCGGGGTCCCGGCCCCACCTACGCCAGCCCAGCCTCCGCGCTGACCCCCAGCCCTCGCCCCGGCACCAAATGCCCCTCTTGGACTTGCTTCTCCCGGGGGAACTCCTGAAAGATTGCCGCACAAGAAAGTGGACAGGGACACAGTCCCCCTCAGTGCTCAGACCCCGCTCCCCTCCAACCCAGGACACCCCTCTCAGCTCTGACCTCCGACTGCCCAGTCACACATCCGGCGCTCAGAGGGCCTCCCGAGGGTCATCTAGCGGCAGCGCACAGCCCAGAGACCCCGCCTCGCTGCCTGGGGCGCACACCCTGCTCCTCCTGCTCAGGCCAGCGCCGCAGGCGGAGGAGCGGAGGACCGGGTAACCACAGGTGGAGGCACGGAAGGAGGGGAGGGGCGGAGGCGCTGGGCGGAAAGGGCGTGGAAGGTATTCCTTTGGGAGCCCCAGGAGTAGGGTGAGAAGGGTCAGGAAAACCCCGCAGCCAGACTTGGCTTTCCTGAGTTCCTCCGGCTGGGTGCGTCCCCACGCCCCACCACCAGGGGGCGCGCTATTCGGGGCCCAGAGGAGGCCCATGGGGATGGGGTGCGGTGCTGGGGTCCCCACTGTCGCAGCGTGCAAAGCTCTTTTACACTCCCATCGTGTGGGGGATAAAGTGACATAAGACTCCACAGGCAGGACTGGAATCTAGGTTTCTGACTCCGGGCTACTGGAATGGCCTCCTGCGGACACTCCTCGGCACCCATGGGGTGAGGGGACCAAGCTCTCACCTGCCTGCCCACCTCCTCAGTGTGGTCCCCTGGGAAAGAGGGTGAGGAGGGGTCCTCTCTGAGGATGGCTGTGAGGAAGGCAGCAGTTTGCAGGGGCTGGGGGTTCCACGCTCTACCTCTATTCCCGGCACCTGCCTCGTTCACTGTCCAGGCCACAGGCAGACCTTGGGGAAGGTAAGGCCTGATCACAGGAGCCCCCTCTTGCTCCCTTAAACTTCCCCAGCGGCTTAGAATAAAAGCTCACAGAGCCCGGCTCCGGCTCCTACCCCACCTCCTGGCGAGTGAGTCCCGCACACAGCGGTCGGACACGCTGGCCTCCTTCCTCCCTGCCGCTCAGCCAGCTCAGCGCCTGCACGTCCGGGTCCCCTGCCTGGAATAACGTGGGCCCTGGTCCTTCAACAGCTCGCACTGCGCCCCAACGTCAATGCCGCCTCCCTAGGGAGGCCTTCACCCCCCTCTCAGAATAGATAGTCCCTCATCTTCTCCCTCTCAAATCTCTGAAATGGAATTCTTTCCTCCTAAGTATTTATTACCACCCGAAGTTATTTTACTTCTTTGATCGCTTCTTCGTGGTCACATTTCCTGCTAGAATGCCCTCCCCGGAGGCCAGGGGCCTTGGCTGTCTGGCCCACACCGCACCCTCAACACTTCAACAGTCCTGGCCCCCAGGAGGCACCCAGTGTGGACTCGATGGCGACCGGATGAAGATGGCAGAGGAGGGGTCCTCATGCCAGAGGAGGCCATTGGGGCAGGGAAGGTCTCAGCCAGGAAGTCCCTGCGGCCAGTGGTCAACAGGGCCTTCCCCCCTGGCCGACCACAGGCTCTCTCCTGCCTTCTGGCATCCATGACCTCTGGTCTGCTGGCTGGGGCAGGTCAGTTTCCGCATCAGATCCTGGTGGTCCTGCCCCTGCTACCACCCCACAGGTGGAGAGCCGAGCCCTCCCAAGTGCCAGGCCTGCACCAGGAGTTTGGGGCAGCACATCCTGCTCACTCTCCTCCAAGATCCAAGGGGGGAGATACTGTTACTATCCCCATTGAACAGGCCAAGAAACAGGCTTGGAAAGGTTCGGTGGCTCGCCCCAACGCCACCAGCTAGTGAGTGGTGAAATCAACACTTGGGCTTTACGTCTCAGGCACGGCTGAGGGGTGGCTCTGGCAGCAGCGCCTTGAGGTCCACCCCCTTGGGGACAAAGCAGATTCCAAAGCCAGCTTAGGGGAATGCACTGGCCCCCGGCAACCAGGTCAGATCAAGTGGAGACCACCAGGGCTGGACCAGGGTAAGGCACCGGAAGTCACCTGAGTGAGCAGGGCCTGGCCCAGCCCTGAGCCATCTTCCTGCTTGGTTCTCCAGTCAGGGTAGGGCTCCTCCTGCAGGGCCAGGGCCCTGCTGCCCCAGGGCCAAGAGTGCAGCAGGGTCAAGGAGCCTACGGAGCTGGGGAGGACAGGAGGCCACCACCCTGCACCAGGAGAGGGAGGAGCCCCCTGCAGATTCCTCGTTTCCATGTCCACTCTAAGCAAAAGAGCTGAAATAGTTCGTGCCCCACAGCAGGCCCAAGAGGTCCCAGCCTCTGACTCTCTCGGGAGGGGGCCCCTCCCCAGCCCAGCCCCAGCTCCAGGCTCATGAGTCAGGACTGGCTTGTTGAAACTGATACCCGGGAACCAGATGCTGGGGCTGATGAATAATGGAGTCTCCAAGGCAGGAGCCCCCTCCCACTCACCCCTAGCACCAGCTTCCCAGCCCCAGAGAAAGAGAGAGGCCTGTGGGCATCCCCACCCCCACAACGGTTGGGGGCCCCTCCTGGTCTGCCTTAGGAAAGGGAGTCTCTGCCCTGGAGAGACCGCAGGTATGGAGCAAGGTCTGGGGTCAGCTCTGCGCTCTGCCCCCAGCAGATGAGCCTGGAACCAAGAGTTGGGGCTCCCTGGCTGGAGGGATACCCTGCCCAAGGGCTCCCACCTGGGCTACACTCCCCTGGGAGACAACCGGCCCCAGGGCCCCATCTGGCACCTTGGAAATCCAGGGGTGGAGGCTGCATGCGTGGGCAGGTCAGCCAGGGCTGGGCCAGTTCTGCCAGGCTGCTCGCCTCATTCCCAGCGGCCTACCCAGCTCCTCCCTTCCCCTCGGCCGGGGCCTCACCCCTTGTCCCCTGGGCTCCGGGGCCCACCCTGAGGCAGAGTCTGCCCTGAGGCCCTGCCCTGAGCTGGGTAAAGGGCAGGGGTGTAGAAAACCTGTCCACTGGCTGGGCCCACTACAGGCCCCAGAAGCCAGTGAGGCCCCCTCCTCCCCAGAGAGCAGTCTGGCCGGGCCCCGTGCTAGGGAGAGAGGCAGCGGCCCTGGTCCCCTGTCCTGTCCCCCCACATATGTGCCTGACTCTGGAGCCCAGGACCCTGGCATCGCAGCTGGTGCCTTCTCCTGGCACCTTTCTCCAACACAAGAAGGCTCTTTGGGAGGGAAGGGGGTGAGGGCAAGTGCCTGGGCTGCTGAAGACTGGCACCTGGGGCCCACCGCACCCTGCCCCTACCCCTACCCATCTGTGCAAAGAGGGCACTGGCTAGTCCTCTGGAATTTTCTGTCTAGGGATGGCTTTGGGTCTGAATGTGTGCCTGGACCCTGGCCAAGGCACAGAGGAACAATAAAATCCGCCTCGAGCCCCCCCAAGCCTGGGGAAAGTTACTGGGGAATCTGCAGGGCCCAGGGACCCCCGGCCTCCGTATCCCTGCCATTGATCCAGGCTGGCAGGGCCTCTCCTGAGTTCATCTGCACTCCCTCCCTCCTCTCCCATCTGCCCCCAGCCACCCCACAGCCTGGAGGCGCACTCTCGCCCCCTGCCGGCCTCTAGCGGACTTTCTGCCTGGGACCAAACTCAGCTGCCCAAATGGGGCAGGGTCGCAGAGCCTCCCAACCGCCCGGCGCCCAGGCAACAAAACTCACACCCGGGCGGGGGCTCCATAGGCTCTTTATGGCCCTATCTCCGGGCCGATGACCTCCTAGAATCACAGGGGCGGTGGGCAGGAGCAGGCGTTTGGGCCCGTTCCACCCTCAGAAGTAGAGCCTGTGGCGCCCATCCTACCCACCTGCGGGCCTGGGACTCCGCGGGACTTTCCACTCCGGGTTCTATCCATTAATTTAGGGGGAGCCTTGGCGCACGTACCCACACTGTCCGGACCCCAGATTTCCACTGAGACTCACCTAGAGACATGGGTCTCTTCCCCTGTAGCTTGAACTCGGGCCAAGACTGTCCAGTTCCCGGGGGGCGCATAGGACTAGGGGGCCCGGAGCCGCGGGGACGGGGCAGGCTCTGCTGATCCGCGGGCGCCGGGCGTTGGGGAATTACGGTAGGCCGGCGCGGGCGCTACCACCTGGGCGGGCCGGGACGTACCATTGGCGCGCCCGGCTCGAATCAGGGGAGCGCTGGCATCCCGGGAAGGGCCGGGCGGCCTAAGGGGCAGCCCAGGCGGTGGCAGGAAGCCCAGCCGGCGCCCGGGGAGTAATCTAGGGTCCGGGCTGCAGGGAGAGGGGGCGAGACAGTTGTCACTGTCCCCGAGGGGGCTGGCCCTTTACAGATCTCCAGAAAGTTTAAAAGTCCCTGGTTTTTAACCTGGGCTTGAAGACAGAGAAGCTCACCAGCCCTCGGGGAGGACCCGCAGCAGCAGGCTGCTCTGGCCCGCAAGAAGGGCCCCGGGGCTCCAGGCGGAGGGACCCGCAGGCCAAGCCGGCCCTGGGAATCGCCCCAAGCCAGGCTCGCTTCCTCTCCACTATAAAGGGCTGGATTCTGAACTGCGCCTCTGTGGCGCCTGAGAAACCCGCCTGCCTGTCTCTGCGTCCCCCTCTTTTTTCCTGGCTCATGCATGGCATAGCTGGAAAAGGGGCCATCCCGCCCTTTGGTGGTTCCCAGCTTCCCTCTCCCCTAGAAACTGGGGGTGCAGGGAGTGCATGGGGTTACACGGGCACCGCAGAGGCGGCAGGCGCATTTGCCCCATGCACACCTCCCCCTTTCCTTGAGGTGGGTGCGGTGACGTAGGTCACCCTGGGGCAGATCTTGGGCCAGGGACCCAGAGAGCCTCAGCTCAGGCCCACCTGCACCTTCCCAATCAGAGACCTCGTCCCTCGGGCCCCTCAACAAGCCTGCAGGCCCCTCCCGGCAAGTGCTTCCCTCCTTGGGGCTGGATCTACACCAGAGCTACTTCTCTCAGCCAGGTCACATGTACTGGGCCATCTGCCTCTGCCTCTCCGGTGGCCAGGTGCCCCAGGCCTTCACCTGCTCACCCTGCCCCCTTCAAAGTTACTCCAAAAGTGGGAGCTCCATGTGCACCGCTTCCCTGGTCCTGCCCCTCTCTCCAGGTGCAGACTGGACAGCCACCTCTCTACAGCTGTCCAGCACCCAAAAGGACTGGTTATCTCCAGAGAAACTCAGCACCTGGCCACTCTCGAGAGCATCCTGGCCTCCTACCTCTTACCCCCAGGAGAGTAGGTGACTCCCTGTCCCATTATTCACTATATCCGGCCCATTCTTCTACAGGGACCTCAGATCCACCCCTTCCTCTGCCTCATGTCCACGTGTCCCCTGGGCTTCATCAGGCCACCCCTCCCCTTGACATACACCCTCATCCCTGCCACTTCACAGCCCATTGTTAAACTGGGAGGGAACTCTGAAGTCAGCAAATCCAACTTCCACTCTCTCTGCGTGAATACTTCTAGGTACGGGGTGCTCACTACCTACACACATCAGGCAATGGCTTCAGTTGTTGCAAACTGTCGCCTACCCTGAACCCACACTCATCTCTCTGCCAGGGCCCTTCGGGGTCTCCTCCTGACAGCTCTTCCAGGGGGGCAGACAGACCTGGCCTGATTTGCCCTGGCTAGTTACTTCACCTCCCTGCTTCTCAGTGGCTGTCTCCTAAATGAAGAGGCGGTCATCCCCACTGCCACATGGGGGTTCGAGGACTAGCTGAGGTGAAGCCTGGCCTGGCATACAGCAGGTGCTGAGTAACACGTGGTTACTAGACCATTAACTGCATGTGAGGATGAGTGTGGGACAAGGCCCTCCCCTGGAAGAGGGTTCTAGGGGAGGGGAGGCCCAGCAAGCCTGGCATGGGCTGCCCACCCAGCGTGAGCTCATGGGCCCCCCGGGGCAGGAGAGCGGGAGCACCCATTGCATCATCACTGCCCCCCCCCAGGAGGGAGGAAGTGACCCTTCCCCATCTCCCCCATGGAATCCAAGAGTTCCACTCACCCAGGGCACAGGACGAATGTACCATAACCACGGGTCCGCTGGGCGGGGTTGGCTGGGGTCTGGGATGGAGCCCTGGGTGGTCTCAGACCTCAGGGAGGGGAAGGAAGGTGCGCCTGAAGCCTGGGGGCTTCTTTGCCCCTCTGTGGTGGACGAGCACATGGTTGCCGCGTGCCACACTCTGTGCCAAGCACGACACACGCACGCCCCCTCTCAACCCTCACCGCACCTCACCCGGACACTGAGGCTCAGAGAGGTGCAGCGACCTGCCCGGCGTCATGCAGCTGGAAGTGGGCGGGCTTTGACCCTGGAGCTCACAGGTGTGGGCTACTCTATACATCTTCATCCTGGGGTCTCCTTGGCCAGTGGTCCCCAACATGGACCCATACAGGTCCATGGCCAGTTAGGACCGGGCCACACAGCAGGAGGCTGAGCAAGTGAAGCCTCCCTGGCATTGCCGCCCAAGCCCTGCCTCCTGTCTGCCCTGCCACCGTCCCCTCAGCGGAAAAGCTGTCCTCCAGGACACTGATCCCTGGTGCCAAAAAGAGTGGGGACTGTTATCCTAGGCAGACGGTTCAGACTCCCCGCCTGCCATGAGGGTGCTCCGCATCCAGCTTTGCCTCCCTCTCCCCATCCCCCAGGCCGTGCTCAATCCTTACAGCCCCAGCATCACTCCCTGCTCACTCAGCTCTCCTCCATCTCAGCACCTCCTCATTCCTCAGGATGCCAGCAACCTCCTCCAGGAAGCCCATCCTGGTTACTCCCTGCCCCCAGATTGAACTCCAGGGGAAGGAAGTAGGGGTGGGGCAGCTGATTCATCCCAGAAGCCTCAGCACCCAGGAGTGGTTCGAACAAAACCTCCAGGATGGGCCCAGAAACAGAAGGGTCCAGCCCCGTTGAAAGATGGCCCTGCTCCTGGGCAGTCTGGGGGCCAGTATGGCACAGCCCCGCGCTCACTTCCCTCCCCCCAACGGGATGAGGATGTCAGCTCCTGGGGGCAGGAACTTTGTTTCCTGGACACCTCCAGGGTCAGGACTGGGCCTGCCATGGCAGATGCTTGAAGCTGATTCGGTGCCTCGGTGATGTCGTCACCTTCCGAAAGCTCCTGTGTCTTGCTAGCTGTTCCTAGAGCGGCTGGAGGGGAGACACAGAGCCCGGCTGCTGCCCCCGCTCCAGGCCAAGCTCTGCCAGTCCAGCTGTGAGGGGTGGGCAAGTTCGCTGACCTCTGTGAGCCTCAGCCCCTCCCACGTCTCGGGGGAATAACGACCGTGCTCTTCCCCCGAGGGTCTCACAAGGGTTCAGTGAAGGCCTGACACCCCACCGGACACACAAACGCACTCGGTCAGCAGCGCTTATCATCACCACCAAGCCGGGTGTCCTCTCACCTACGCGCACCCTCTCCTCCAGCCTCCGCATCCCTCCTCAAGACCTGCCTCTGCACTCCTGCCCCTGGCAACGCCCCCTTCCTGCTCCCCTATTGGTGGTTTCGCTTCCATGAGAGGCCACGGCCTCCAGATGTCCTCCCTGACTAGCGTTCCTCCCTCTGATCCCTCAGGTCCCTGAAGTGAGTCTGTTCCCTTGTCCCAAAGTGGGTCCCACCAGTGGCAGGGCTTGGCCTCCCGCCCTGGAGGCCCCGGCCACCCCCTAGCTGCTGATGCTGCTGTCGGCACCGGCACCGCTGAGTTCCAGGCAGGCCAGGGCTGAGCTGCGGCTAGGACGTGCGGACTGCAGAGGACCCTCGCTTGCTCGAAGACCCGATCTCATGCACAGGCCTCACCTCCGCACAGTCCGGACCCTACCCCACCCGCCCGCACTCCTGCCCCAGCAGCTTGAGGACCTGCCCCAGAAGTGGCTGCCCACAAGGCTATGCAGGCCCATGGCGGGTTGTACAGTGGGGGTAATGGGGCCAACTTGTTGCCAAGAGCCCCCATTTGGGGGAGAGGCAACCAGCCAACCCCAAAGCCCCACCGCCAGGCACCATCCCTGCCAGCAGATTGTGTCTGAATCATAGACACCGCCCCCTTGTCTGGTGGCCACGGCAACTGGAAGCCTCCCCCTCCTCTCCCCGCCCCCTGAACAGCCCTCCACGTTCCTTCTGACTGTTCCTTCTGGCTGTTCCTTCTGGCTGTTCCTTCTAAACATGGTCTTCCTGCGCAGAACGTATGCTTGTGTGTCTGGGGAGGAGGGTGGTAGGGGGGCCTAGGGGGAGGGGTGGCATCTCTAACCTGCTGCAGCTGGCAGAGCCGAGCCGAGCTACACAGGGATTAGGGACACGGGCTCTGGCATTACCCAGATCTGGGCTCTGGATTCAAATCTCAGCTCTACCACATCCTAGCAACGTGTCCCCTGGGAAAGCTACTACTTCTCCGAGCCTCAGTTTCCCCATCTGTAAAAGGGAATAATGACAGGACAAAGCTCAGAAGGGCTGCAGGAAGTGACACTGAGTCCTCGGAGCCTGAGACACAGTGACTTGAGGCTGTGATTACTACTGTCTCTCCAATGGGGGCTGGGAGGGGTTCAATCGCTGGCTTGGCCTCTCTGGAGCTGCAGGGTCTCAGCCACGGCACAGGGCCTCTCAGAAGCTCGGGATCTTCACCAGGAAAACGAGGCCATGACGCCTTCCCAGCAGAGCTCCCACGAACGGCGCACAAGGCACAGAGAGCGTGTGGCACGATGCCCAGCACGTCACAAGCAGCAGTGCCTCGTCCTACAGACCATTAACCCTCCGGGTCTGCCTCCTCCCAGCCCCCAGGCCCTGGCACTCTGGGACCATTCGTCAGCCCCAGGGCCACAGTCACTGTCCCAAAGTTCCACAGTGTCCCTGACCCATTCCCAGGCCAGAAGAGTGGCCTAGTGTCACAGGGAGAGGGCCAGCTGGACTGGGAAGGGGGAGGCCCTTCCCCCTGAGGAGCCTCAGCTTCCTCATCCGTGACGTGGGGCCACAGCTCCTGTCACCTCGGGGCTGCGGTGCAGAAAAGGGCTTTGGGGCACTCCTGTCGCTGCTGCCCCTGCTTTGGCAGCCCTCCCACTCCACTGCTCCGGAGCCAGCCACCCAGTGTCCCCAGCCACCCGTGAACCCAGACGGCACTGTGGCTGAGCCAGCTGCACCCTTGCCAGGGTCCCGTGGATGTCTGTGCCCAGGCGGAGAGGATGATTAGAGCCTGTCCCCTCTGCTCCCAGCAGACCCCGGGCCCTCCGGCTCCCTACCTTGGCCGCTCGCCCCTTGTCCATGCAGCCGGGGTTCTGACAGCGCAGGCCCTTCTCCTCCGCCAGGCTCCTGGCGTCTGCGGGGGAGACAGCAGAAGGTTATCAGGCGGGTGGGGCCCAGGGAAGGGTGCGCCCCAGACAGGGGCACCTAGGCTCCCCCAGGGCCCCAGTAGCCTCCCCACCAGAGGATGGGTGGGGCTGCCTCCTCAAACCTCCCTTCAAAGGAGGTCAGTGTCCCTTTCTCTTTTAAATGCCAACTTATCTGCACGGAAATCTCTGTGCAGAGCCCTGTTCTGGTTGCTGCTCCCCAGGGAAACTGTCCAGATTCCAGGGGGAGAAATGGCTTTGGAAATACGCTCCCTCCCTCTGTCCCACAAGTATGGGGGGATGGCTCAGGGACCTTGTGGGGCCCCTGACTTCCCGGGGGGATCCCTGCAGGGCTGTTGGGGGGCAGGGGGTTCTCAGGGTCCAGGATCCCTTCCTGCCCCTGACCTCCACAGCACTCTGTACAGACGCCCTTCAGAGGCTCAGGTGGCCCCCCATACCCCCTGTCCATCTCTGACCCAGAATCCGGCCCCTTCCAAGCCGCCTCTCTTCCAAGGGGCTGGGGTGCAACAGCGGAGGGAGCGGAGAAGGGACAGAGAAGCTGCCCGCCCCAGCCAGCTGGCAGGGCCAGGGGGAGGGGTGCTGCTGACGCGGGCCCCAACATGGGGGCAGAGTTTGGATCCCATGGTTCTGAGACCGGGGTCCACCTATCACCTCGGGCAAGCCTTCCCCAGAGGAGGGGGGGAACTGAGCTCCCCACCGCGGCGCGCCCTGCCCTCCCGCCCCTTCCCGGGGCTGGCGCGGAGGCGGCGGGGCTGGTGGGCCTGCATGGCGGGGAATGGCCAGGGGCCCCGCACTCACCCATGGAGGAGGCGCCGGGCGGCCGGGGACGCGGGCAAGGCGGGGGACGCCTCGGGCCGTCCTGGGGGAGCGCGACGGCGGCGGGGACGGGCGGGGGTGCGCGGAGAGGCCAGAGCACAGTGGCCGCAGGACCCTCAGCGGCGGGAGGCGGGGCGGGGCAGGTGGGCGGCGGGTGGAGCCCACGCGGTGGCCCCGCCTTTGGGGGGGCCGGCCTCGGAGGCCCGCGCCCCGCCCCGCCCCGCCCCGCCCCGCCCTCACCGGCTGTGGGGTGTCTGCTAGGGGCGCTCGCCACCCTGACCCCCCTCTGGAATGTGACCAAAGGCTGTGGTCCCTCCGTCCTCCGACCCCCATAGCCCCGCAGCCACCACAAATGCAGACCAACACCTCTGTTTTGACGGGGTAGGAGACATTTTCTCCATCTCCGGAAAGTGGGAATACAGACATGTTGGAGGACTTGGCCGTATCTCCTGGTCCAAACGGTGCCATCGAAGTGGAAATGCAGGTCAGGACAACTTCCTGTGCCCTCACCGCCCATCTGCCCCCAGGAAAGCGCCCCCCCCCGCGTTTATTTTTTTAATAATTTTTATTTATTTATTTATTTTATTTATTTACAGAGAGGGGAAAGGAGGGGAAAAGAGAGGGAGAGAAACATCAATGTGTGGTTGCCTCTCGCATACCCCACACTGGGGACCTGGCCTGCAACCCAGGCATGTGCCCTGACTGGGAATCGAACCCGAGGCCTTTCAGTCTGCAGGCCAGCCACACCAGCCAGCACTATTTATTGATTTGAGAGAGAGAGAGAGAGAGAGACATTGATTTGTTGTCCCACTTATTGATGCATTCATTGGTTGCTTCTTGTAAGTGCCCTGACCAAGAGTCGAACCTGCAGCCTTGGCATATGGGGACACCGCTCTAACCAACTGAGCTACCCAGCCAGGGCGAGCCCCCTCCCCCCACTTCAGAAATGCTGTCTGAAGGGATGGGGTCAAAGTTCCATAAATAGGAGTGGGCTTGGTGGCTACTGTTGCTTGCCTGACATTTACAAAACTTCACGGAAGCACAAACACATACAGAGAAGTGCAGCTGTCACGAGTCCACAGCTCAGAAACGTTTTTCGTTTTTCGCCACCCAGCCAGCACCCCGATCAAGCAGTGGGGCATCGCCCGCCCTCCTGCAGAGGCCCCCTGCTGGGGGCTGCCCTGCTCCCTGCGAGGGAGCTGCTGTCCAGACTTCTAACTGCTCGGGTAAGTTTTGCCTGGTCTTGTACTTTATGCAAATGGCATCACGAGATACTTGTCAGCATTTTAATGGTTACAAAACACTTGCACTGCAGAAACAGAGCCTCCGGGAGATGAGAAGGCCCAGGCTCCCCCAAGGGACAGAGCCTGGGAGACCCCATTCCACGCCCACATTGCTGCCAGGGCTCTGGGTGGATGAGACCCAGGTCGGGAAGATCCAGTTTCCAGTGGCGCCTGGGCCCCTCTCCCAGAGGCTCCGCGGCCCCTTCCCCATGGGCCTCTCAGCCGGAGGAGGGTGCCTGCCCTCCTGCATGTATTCCTTACATGAGTCGGCCGGGGACTCAAAGGCGGCCAGAACCCAGCCTCTGCCCTCAAGGACTTTTGGCAGAGGGAACTGTGTCAGCCCCGTGTCCTCTGGAGTCAATCAGCAAACATCCAAGGACCCCTGAGGACCTACCATGTGTCAAGCCCAGAGCTGGGCACTGGGGACCCTTTGGTGGCTTCGACCCTGACAAGCCTTGGGGAGCTCACTGTGGGGCGCGGCAGGCAGGGGGACCCTCAGGGAGGGAACTCAGGGACAAGGCTGACTCCGGAGCATCTGCACAGGGGCCTCCAAGGCAGCTTGAGGCTTCGTGACTGAGAGGGAGCAAGGGCACAGTGTCCCCCGGGCAGTCTGGGCAGTGAGGTCACCCTGAGCTCTCGCAGGCCTGACCGGCCTCACTCAGCTCACGGAAGCACAGTGCAGATTTCCCTTCAGGGTCTCTGCTTCCCAGCCCTGGCCGGCTGGCTCAGTCGGTTAGCGTGGCAGTGCCCAACTTTTTGGGTGCCAGGGGCCGGTTTAATGGAAGAAAATTTTTCCACAGACCAGGACGGGGATGCTCCATGGACGGGAGTGGGGGGAGACAACCCTGCCCGCCACTCACCTCCTGCTATGCGGCCTGGTTCCTAACATGGACCGACAGGGTCCAAGGCCTGGGGGGTGGGGACCCTGGCTTAGAGTGTCGTCCCTCCCAGATTTGCCAGTTGAGCCCCAGTTGGGGCCCATACAAGAAGCAACCAATGAGTGCATCAGTAGGCGGAGCAGGCCCTGTGAGGACCCTGGAGGGCCCCTGGGTCAGTGGTCTGCGGGCTCAGCCCCAGCCCTGCCTGCCAGGTGACTGGGGGTGGGGAGCCAGGGTCCGTCACCACAGACCCATCTGGGTCTCCACAGGGACCTGGGGCCTCTGTCAGCTTCCGGGGTGTTTCCCGTGCACCCTGCAGGGGGTTTCCTCAAACTCCACCCGACAAGGTCTGGTGCTGTTGACCCCAGGACCCTGGACTCACAACTCTGGGCCTGGGGTCAACTTCTTATGCCCTATGCCGCAAGACTTCTGGGTTCTGGCTCTAATTCCTGTGCGCTCCAGTCGAGGGTTCTGGGGAGCGGCCTCCCCAGCCCTGTAGGCCCTGCCGGGATGGGTCCAGGCCACAGCCACCCCGGGGTCCCGAATGTGTGGGTTCCGAAGTTCTTTCAGGCACTGAGGTTCTGGCCAGCTGACCTCTCCGGCTCCAGTCCCGGGCTCCAGCTCCCTCAAGGTGCTCAGTGTGCTTTCTGGAGCACCCCCTCCAGACTGCTAGCTCCCCTGGGCCCCAGTATCCTGCGTACACCGAGCTGCAGCGTCAACCTCCTGGGTCCCACAGGTAAGCTTCCCACAGACTCCAAACACAGGAAAATGGGTGAGGATCCTGGAGATTCTCGGGGCTCTGGGGACTGTGGGGCGGGGGATGGCTCGGGAACTGGGACAAGTCTTCCCCACCACAGGCCTGCCGCAAGCTCCCCTCTAGGCAAGCTGCCCATGAGCAGCCCTGCAGGCAGGGTGGGCCTGGTTAGGGGAGGTGTTGACCAGGTGATGGCCTACCCTGCTCAGGTTGATTGGGTCTGAGGTGGCCACCTGGCCCAGACCAGCCAATTAGATTCACTCTCTTAAGTACTTGAATTGAGATAGGCAACCCCTTCTGGGCCCTAGCGCCCCGAGATCAGGGAAGGTCCATCTGAGTGGATACAGAGCCCCGCAATTGTCAGGGAACAAAAATGAGGGCACCCACAGAAGCAGAAGGTCAGTGTCGGGGGTCCTCTGGAGCAAAGAGGGAGGGGGCAGCGGCTCTGTGTCTGCCCTTGGTTCCCCCTGGCCCGCTCCCCACCTCCTGTAGTGCCCCTCTGACCTGAGTCAACCTGAACAGGTGTCTGGCCAGACCCCAGGCAGACCTGCAACCCTGAACTTGCTCCACCCCCAGCACGCCGGAGGCTGTCTGTCTGGGTCAGAAACAGCCCAGCTACCCTCCCAGCTCCTCCAGCCCCCATGGGCCTGGGGAGGGCCAGGCCCCCCAGCCACGCAGACAAGCCCCTCGCCAGCTCTGCTCCCACCTCTATCTTAGTCACAGGACGCCGCTTTGCCTCTCCCTCGACATGGTCTCTACCACAACTGGCCAACAGGGCGTCTGGGCAGAAGCCGGCCTGCAGACGCGTTTTCTTTGGCTGAGCACAGCGCTTCAAAAGAATTTGAATCGGTTGCCAACTCTGAAAAGTCAGATTTCACATAAAAATCCAGATTTCTGGCTTCCCTGCGCAAACCAGAGGAGCCTGGCAGCTGCAAGCCCATATTCGTGATGGCTTCAGTCTCCGAGCCGTGTCTGCTTTAGACTGGCACACACCCTGCCACCCTCCGCACTCCCCACCACTCCCTATCGCCTCACACCTGCCCGTCAGCAGGTGACTCACTGCCTCTCCCCAGATGGAACTGAGCATCTGACGTCGGTTCAGCCCTCCCGGGTTCTGTCCCACGTCTCATCCTTCACAGCACAGGCTACTGACATCCTGCCCGCTCTCAGGGACCCACATCAAACACAGAGAACTTCCGGAAGGCCTGTCTATCTCATCGCATCCAGATTCCAGATGAATCTCTCCCTCCTTGATCCCACTGTCCCGAATGGACCTTCGAACTGACCTATTACTTTTGACCTGTCTTCCCCCCCAGGTCGCCCAGGGAACACTACCGATTGGTCCCATAGCTCTGCTGCCGCTCACGCCTGCCGGGCCCTCTGCTTTCCACGCGCAATCTCATCTCGCCATCCAACCCTGCAGTGCGTCTGACCCCAAGGGGCAGGCACTGGCCACGGTGGCCGCTGAGCACGGGCCGTGAGGCTAGTCCACGCTCAGGGTGCTGTATACACCCTGGATTTTCGAGACCAAGGGCAAACAGGAAAAAGGAAAGAAGGTAAGATCGCGCTGATGACTGGTCACACCAATGGCGTGTTACAATGGTCATGTTCAGAGTATGCGGCGTGAAGCCAAACAGATTACTAAAATTAGTTTTACCTGCTCGTTCAGATTCAGTTCTTTTGGGATGTGGCTACTAGAAAAGTCTCAAATGGCGTGATCCGCGTTGGCGAATGGGCGCGTCTACCTGTCGGGCGGCGCCATTCCACACGACGCTGAGGTGGCGGTGGGCTAGTTGAGCCATTTCACAAGCAGGGACACTGAGTCTCAGAAGGTGGGGCAACTGGCCCACGGTCCTGTGGCCACTGAGTAATGAGGCGGGACTTGAACCCAGGTCCGTAAGACTCCCGGTCCGTGCTCCCGACCATTGGGCAACAGTGGCCCACGGTGCCCCATGGTGCCTGGCCCAGTTAGGTGCTTGGCGCCCATGAATGGATCCCCCCATTGTCACTGAAGTGCCCCCTTCCCAGCTGGCCCCAGGCTGACACGAGTGTACAGGAAACCTGCCTTGTTGTCGTTGCTCAGGTGACCTCCTCACCTGTGAGCCCCCTCCAGTTAACCCTTTAGACCCAAGAAGGCAGAGCCTCCCTGCCCACCGTCTCCCAACCCCAGGCCTGGCCGCGCAAAGGCTGCCGCTCCCAGGAAGCAGCTGTGGCCTTGAACGCCCCGCCCACGCGAGCCGGGCCCTCCCGGGAGCCTCTGCGTGCTTGGGCAGCTGCGGCAGGCTGGGCTGGGCCGGGCCTCCCACCAGGGCAGTCTGCGGAAGGGCAAGATTCGGCCCACACCTGGCCAAAAGCCAGAAGGGCATGTTCTGGGCAAATGCCAGTGGCCCCAGGAACCATCTGCCGTCCCTGCTCCGACACCCATTGGAGAATCGCAGGCAGCCTGGCCAAGAAACGCAGCCCAAAGCCCACAGGGTGCCCTGGGGGAGGACCATGACCTGGGGAGAAAGGAGCGTGGACCATGGCCTCTGATGCCTGCCCCGCCCCTGGACCAGAACATCTCCGGCACCTTCCCCTGAGGCCGGGAGACCCCAACTATGGCCCGGCCCGCCCACAGTCCCCAGGCGCAGTGAGAGGAGCGGGGTGGACACATTCAGAGTTCCTTCCTGGGGCTAGAGAAACTGTCCACACAGTTCCTGCCCCCAGGCTTGGCGCCCGCTGACCACTTCCTCTGGCTGAGGTTGCTGTGGGCACCTGCCCATTCATCCACCATGGGCTTCCTCTCCGGGCTCCTCAGAGGAACCGAGAGTGGCCAAGAGGGGAACAGGAGCAGGGCTGCGGAAATGGGCTCCAGATTCCAAGTCAGGACAGTCACACTCTGGGCACGAGCCCCACCCCCGTCATGGGGCTGGGCTGGCACCGGGCTCACCACCCACCCTCTGCAGAGGACAGAGCCCGCACAGGCAGCTGTGCGCCTGGCTCACCCCCAGGGTCTGCTGGTGTGCCGTGCCCCCACCCCCCACGGTGTGCTGGGGCCTCTCTCCCAGCTGGAGCAGAGTGGGCACAGCGACATGGGGCAAGCAGCACCCTGTCCTGTGGCCCTGAGGCTGAGGGCTGCGGTTGCGTACCTGGGTGCTGCCACTCCAGACCTTGCTGAGCCTTCCCTTCCAGAAGGGGACACTAAGAATTGTCCCTGCTTCAAAGGGTGGACGTGGAGATGCCCGGAGCCAAGGCTTTCGAAAGTCCTGACACCGGACAAATCCCCTTAATGGGGACTGTCTGGCCTGGGAACTTTGGGGGGCAGGAGGGCTTCCCAGAAGCTGCTCCAGAGCCACGCCGAGTGGCCAGGGCACCCCGCAGAGGACCCAGCAGGAGTGAGCGTGGGCTCCTCTCGAAGACAGAGGGGAAGGGAGAGAGCCCTGGGAGACCGGGGCACACAACCTGTCTGGGGGGGAATGGAGACCCCGCTGCCTCCCGGGCTTGTGGCTGCGACTGGCTAAGTGACCTCAGGCAAATCTCTGGCCCTGTGAGGACCTTGGCCACCTCATCTGCCTCAGGTAGACAGGAACCTGCCAGGTGGAGCAGCACAAGCAGTCAGGACTCCCCCAGCCTGCCCCTCCGCCACTCTATCCCCAACCCACCCTGTGCCTCCAGAATGGCTCTTTCCCCGGCCTGGCCGCCTGCCCATCAGCCCTGCCTGGCCCTCCTCCACCCACTGCCTAGCATCCGGCTCCTCCTCTCACGTCCTGCCCTGCCCACCTCCTGCGCACACTCTGAAGGTGTCTGGGGGCCCTGTGCCCACCACCCCTCCAAGCAGCCACACTCCTGTCCCTGCTCTGTGCCATCCCTGGGAGTCCTCTCAGCCACCCCACGACGCTGCTGGCATCCCGGTGCCCATTTACATGGCCTTCCCAACATCCCACGTCGGGGGAAAAGGCCGGTGGGCGTGCAGACACAGGCTGCGGGGCTCCACGTCCCCGCTGCCTGCCTTGCCCTTCGAGGGCCTCACTTCCTCACCTGCAAGGGGGATAACGGGAGAAATGACACGTGTCCTGGGCCTTGGACATGAACGTTCCAGAACTCATCCCATCGCTTGGCCCCGATCGTGGGGTGGAGGACAGAGGCGGAGCCCAGGCCCGAAGCCCAGTGCCCTGGCTACCCTGCTCCAGGCCCAGCTACTGGGGCCCCCGCTGCCCAGCCCAGCAAGCCTACCTCGCCACCCCCGAGACCCTCGGGGTCCTTGTGTTTGGGCCCCTCTCCTCCACCAGGAGTGGCCTTAGGAGGAGCTCTGGTCCCCACACCACTGCCGAGCGAGGGGCCGACAGTGGCATGTGCATGCTGACCAGGCACAGGCTCTGGCCAAAGGCAGGCGGCCAGGCAGACCAGGTCTGGGAGCCTCCTGACAGCCCTCCCGGAAGGGGGCCCACACCTACCCCCAAGGTCCTCGATGATGTCCAGGGTGGAGCTCCAGGAGAATCGCTCCGCAGCTCCCAGCTCCAGCCTGGCCAGGGCACTGGGCAGGGCCTCCAGCTCATAGGCACCCCGCTTCCTCCAGTAGAGAAACATGCTGGGGCCCTGGGGGGCCTCCCCACCAGGCCGGCACCCTCAGAGGCTGGGCGGCCTCGGGGACCTGGGTCCCCGAGGCCTGGACTCAGTGGGCACAGGGGCTGTGCAGAGGGCCTGCAGGGACCCTGGGGCTGGCCTTGGGCCGGCCTTCCCCAGGGAAGGGGAGCATTCTGGGAGCGGCTGGGGACCCTGGAGCTGACCAATGGCCAGGGCCCCGGCCCCACACAAAGCGCCTTTCTTCCCCTCCTACAGACATTTTACAAATTTCGACTTCCCGGCCCCCTCGGAGTCCCCACTGCGGGGCTGGGCTGGGCTGGCCGTCTGGGGACAGCGGAGGCCCGGAAAAGAGTGCAATTGTCCGTGGTCTCCCAGCTAAGATAAGTTTCCAGAGGAGAAAAATGTGCTGCCCCAGGAGCAACCCCAGCGCCCCCCCCCCACCCCGCCCAACCTCCGACCCCAGCCCCAGCCCTAGCTGGGCCTGCAGGATTTCTCAATGAGGACTGGAAGCACCCATGCGGGTGCCGTGGGATGACCTCCAGAGCAGTTTTCAGTCGCCTGACTCAGCACCCTCCCCAGGAAGCTCAAGGCCCATCTCCCAACTACACTGAGCAAAGGCCTTGGGGGAGGCTCCAGGGGTCAGAGGGCAGGAGCTGCTGGCCAGGCCCTACCCGCGGGCTGCCATGGAGGCCCCGAATCTGCCCTCTGAGCTCTCGCCTAGGGCTCGGCCCTCCCTGCGCTGGCCACCCTGCACCAGGCCGCCCGCCCCACCCCCATCCTTGGACTGTGCCAGCTGCACCAGAGGCAGCGCCATGCGTGGGGCCCTGGCAGGCCGAAGGCGTGCAAAGAGCCTCTGGCATGTCCACACGGAGCTTCTGTGCCCCCTGCACTGTGGGCACAAGGGTGGGGACCCAGGGGTCGGTGGGGGCAGGGAGGTCGGAAGGGCTGGCGGGCAGAGGAGCATGGGGGTTCAAGCCACTCACGCGAAGAACCATCAGAAGAGTTAAAAGCAACAAACAGCTACACAGAAAATGAAAGTTACCAGTCAATTTATTCCAAGGCCTTATAAAAACGGCATATTTTTATCCCATTAGAAAATGAAAACGAAATCCTGCAGCCGCCGGGCCCTCGGGAGAGCCGGGCCTGCCCTCCTCTCACGGAGGACGCACCTTGGTTCCCCCACGGAGGGGTGGCGCCCTCTGGCACAACTGAGGGACAGGCTCAGCCCGCAAGCAGCAGAATTTGGATCTGAACCCAGGAGTCTCTGGCTTCAAAGCCACCTTGGGGGCCTGAGCAGCCACCTAGGGCACAGGGCCGGGCAGTCGGAGGGCAGTGGGTCGGCCTCATGGAGACCGGAAGCGCCGTACTGCCGAGCCCCAGAGGGCCACCTCTGCCTGACCCTCCTGTGGCCCCCCAGCCTCCCAGGGCCGCTGAGGAGCTAGCCTGGAGTCGGGAGAAGAGCTGGGGCAGAGGCGAATACCCCGCCTACCAGACGCCTGGCAGCAGAGAGGCATGAGGCCTGGGCAGGAAGGCTGGCAGCAGAAGGCTCTGCTTTCCGGGGGTGGGGACACCCCAGGGCTGTGGTGGGTGGGAGGGTGGCTGTCCAGGCAGCCTGAACATCCCTAGCTGAGGGCTGAGATGCCAAAAGGCAGCACAGTAATTCAAACCATCTGCCTGCCTGCCTGCCCTCCCCCCTGGGCTCAGGGCCCAGGATGGACCAACACAGGCCCCTTGGTCCTGAATCCCTGGCACCCGTGTCGTGGCCTGGGCCTGCGCTGCGTCTGCGCCCACAGGAGGTTGGGGGTGCCCGGCTCGTGCTCATGGGCAGGTGGCCAGTGTGGGGGTGTCAGGCCGAGCTTGGGGAGTGAGACAATCCGTCCCCAGCAGCCATGGCTGGTCTCAGTGTCTACCCGTTGGAGGCCGGGGCTGCAGGGAGGGGGTGGTCCCCAACAGTCACCCAGCCCAGACTCTGTGCAGGGCCTGGCGGGCCCACTCTCAGTGATGGTTTCAGAGCAGCCAGCCCCAAAGCAGCCTCGTGGTGTGTGTGGGCGAGTGGCAAGGATTTCTGCCCACCCTCCGCTTCGAGGGGAACACAGGGAGCCTCTGCCCCCTGCAAGCACCCAGCTGCATCCCTCCCCCCCCCCAGCTCTCCAGGGCTCATGCGCCTCATCCCCAGGTTCTCTCTGTCCCCAAACATGCTTTCTGCTTCTCACCTCCCTGCCTCGGCTGCTGCCAGTCCGTCTGCCAGGACATCCTCCGGCTCCCACAGAGAGTCACCCACACTTCTTCTGTCTGGGCTGGAGGGCTCCCAGCCCCCGCCATGCCTCCTTCTTCCCTACACACCAGGGCAGGCCAGCAGGCAGGGCAAGCGGTCAGGGTGAGCCCAGCAGGCTGGGAAAGGGCCCACAGTGCTCCAGGGTGCCACACCAGCCCTAGAACCACAAGGCACCAATGTCAAAGGCTGGGGGACCCCCTGGCCTTTCAACGGTCTAGGGGACACCAGGAAACTAGACAGCAGGCAAAAAAAAAAAAAAAAGGAAAAAAGAAAGAACCTAGATGACCAGTGAGGATGCCCACAGACGTGGGGGGGGCTCTTCACGGCCTCCTCTGAGGTGGCAGGGTCGAGGGGGTGGGGGCTGTCTTGCTCAGTGCTGTGTCCCCAGCTCCAGGCCAGCAGAGTGACCGACTGTGGCTGCGCCTCCCCCAGGCCAGAGGCCCCGCTGAGTGTGGCTCCTACGTTGTCCCCTTTAGTCCTCAGGTCCACCCCGGAGGCGGGCGCTGTCACCCCCACACAGGGGTGAAGAAGCTGAAGTGGGGCCGGGGGAAACCTGCCCAGGGCCACAGAGACCAAACAGGGGGGCAGGCTGCAGCCACCCGGCCTCGACACAGTCACTGCAGGGCACAGAGGAGCAGCCAGAGTCGGGGCGGTCCACGCTGGAAGCCCACCCTCCCACGCCCCAGGCCCTCTCCCCCACCCTGTCCTCTGGAGTCTCTTGGCTTCTTGGTGGGACAGCCTAAGGGGAATGGGGAGGCCAGTGGCTGTGTGTGCCTCCTCTGGACTGCCCCTTGGGGCTGGGACCATGACAGAGGAACGGGAGCTGATGAGCTGGGGCTGCTCTGGGCAGGGCCTGGCAAGAGCCTTGGGCGAGGGGCGGGGCTGAGCCTGGGTGAACCTCAGCTAGTTCCTTGAGGGCAGAAGTGCCCGGGGCGGGCGGGCGGGCTGGGGCAGGAGCCTCCAGAGGCTGCTGAGTAAGGGGCTGGAAGGGGAACCTGAGCAGGTGGCCTGATCCGGCCCCCAACCCCACACCCACTGCCCCCAGCAAGCCATGGCCATCAGAGACCTCGGCTGAGCCCCCAGACACCCTCCCCCTCCCCCAGCCCAGCTGACCCCCTTCCTCAGGGCTGCTCCCGAAGGAGTAGGACCCATCCAGGGTCCTCCCTCGGCCTCACCAGCTGGGCAGGCTTGGGCACTGCACTTCTTGAAGACTCCATTCCACACCCGTGAAATGGTTAAGGAAAGAGCCCCGCCCTCCTGTTCACAGGGGGCTAAACAGGGCGCCTGGTGAAGAGCAGGTGGTTGCCCCCAGGGGACAAAGACTTGGGGGGTCTTTGCAGCCTGGCCCCTCCCCACCCTTCCCCCTCCCCCAGGCAAGGTCCACCATGAGCCTCTGCGGTCCCTGAGCCCCCCAGGAGCTGACGACCACATCCTTTCTTCCTCCTGGCGTGTTGAAAGGCCTGTCTGGACCTCCAAGGCGGCCAGAAGTGCCAGCTGGGAGCAGAGCTGGTGCTGACAGGCAGTGCCCAGCGCCAGTGCCCAGCTCGCATTAGAAGCGGCCTCCCGGGCTGCACCGTGCTAAGTGTTCCCAGGTCGGGCTGCAGAGAGCAGAGCCAGCAGCCAGAGGCCGGTTATGTAACCCAGCCCTCCAGCTCTCCCGCATCTGCCCATCTGCCAAGCTCAGAGGACATGCGCCCCGCTGGCTACCCCCACCCACCACACCTCCAGCTCCGGGTAATGAGAAGAGGCTGCTGCCACCTGCCAGGGGGACCAGCGGAGGACCCTCAAGGACCATAGTGTGGTGGTGGCCCCTGGTGGGGGCCCAGGGTGGGGTGGAGGCCAGCAGGTGGTGGGTGCACCCCAGACTGGCCCCTGTAGGAGGGGTGAACAGTGGGGCCTGGCGTGGGCAGCCCAGGCCCTCCCCTGCAGAGTGGCCATTCTGAAGATTGGAAACACGGGCCTGGAGCTGCAGCCACCTCTGGGTCCAGCACTGGGGAAGGTGATGGTGGAAATCCGGGCTGCAGCCACCTGATCTGAGGCCAGCCCAGGGCCAGCACGTACGTCCTCACAGCCCTGGCCCTGGTGGCCCACCGCCCGGCAGAGCAGTCTGCACTTACCACGCCAGGAGGGTCTGAAGGTGACCCCCATGGGCCTGCGAGGTCCTCGTGGCGCTTTTTATCAATCTTGGGGGCCTCATAGCTGTTCAGGTACAACGGGGCCCAGGACAGGGGTTTCTGCTCTGTCCCGAGTAGGCACTTCAGGCTTCTGGGCTGAGGCACCCCCCGCACCCAGCCAGGCCACCCCAGCCCTCGAGGGTGTGCATGTGCGTGACCCAGCAGGCGGCCGAGTGTTGGGCCCCTGCAGCCAGGCCTGGGGCAAGCCTGGCTGCTCTCACCCCCTCAGAAGCAGAGGCTCCTGCTCAGCCCGGGACCCTGTCTCAGGGCTCTTTCTCCAGCTCCTGGCAGGCTCCTGGTTGGGATGCGGACACAGGCCAGGCCCTGGACCCAGAGCCTAATGGTCCTGTCACTGTGCTCCGGTCACTCCCATTGCACAGCGCAGGAGGCTGGGAGAGACCTGCCGGGTCAGCTGGGGTGGGCAGCGGCTGCACCAGAGTCTGCACCACCCTCTGCGGCACCCACTGCCCCCTCCACAGCCAGCATGTCTAGGTTACATGTGTGCCAGGGCCCAGCCAGCAGCCTTTCCCGCCACAGGGGCTTGCACCTTGGGCTGCGCAGGGGGCCCTGGCAGCCCGTCCCAGGTGACCTGAATCCTGAGCTCCTCCCTTCCCTAGATGCCCTCCTACCCCAGGACTCTGGGAGCCTGTCAGCCTTGGACAAGCCTCCCTGACCTTTCAGCCCAATGGCCACAAGTCTCAGGAAAGTGGGTCCCTCCCTGGGCTTCTCTGAGTGGGGGACAGCCAGACAACAGGCCCCTCAGACTCAGGTGGCCCCCCAGAGATGAGGGGGTGGGAGGCCCAGTCACCATCCAGCATTGGGCTGACCATTGTTACCCACCCATCTGCCCACCACAGCCTGGGGACAAGTGCAGCGTGAGCCAGGCTGGCCACAGAGCAGCTGCCCACGCCATTCTGAGCTCTGCCTCGAGAGTGGCCCGGCCCCAGTTCAGGCCACACCCGTCCTGTCGGGGCCCCTGCCTTGCCTCACTCCTGCCCCTGCCGAGTCAGCCTCCCAAGTGCAGCCTGACACCTGGGGGCAGATCCCAGCTGGAGCTCCTGCCTGCTGCGTTGCCTTGGCCGCACCGCTCAGGCTCTCTGGGCCTCAGTCCCCTCACCTGTGCAGCGGCCACCTCCCGGGGCCGCGTGGGGTCAAAGGAGTTGGCTCGGAAGAGCGGCCTCACACGCAGGGTCGGCTGCAGGGGGGCGGCCCAGAGCCGACCTCTTACGACCACAGCGAGGATGCCACGCAAACCCGGAAGTGGTGCCGCTTTGACCAAACACCTGCCCCCTCCCCGGCGTGGCCGCTCAGATCCTTTGGGACCCAGCCCCGGGGCCCCACCCTTGGGCCCTCGCTCTGCTGCAGGTGACGCACTGGGACGACGGAGTCTGGTCTCCATCTAGACTGGGAGCCCCTTGAGGGCAGCTACCGGCTTCATTCCCCCCGAGGGCAGGCCCAGGCCCAGCTGCGCAGAGCAGTGCCAGAGGTACGCTTCCGGACTTGAACTTGGATCAATCCTCGGTAACTGTTTCTCGCCAAGGCTGACTTCCAAATACTGCGAGACGTGCTCCAGAGGGGCCCACCTCCACCTCAAAGGTGCAGGTGGCCGCCAGGGAGGACCTGCTCAGAGCAGCCCACAGGCCTGGATGCTTGACGTGGGGTCCGATCTGGCCACGCCCCGGGAGGAGCTGAGACCCCGTTAGACCCAGGTGCCCTGTGCACGGGCTGCCAGGGTCTCCCAGCCTGGGTGGGGGAAGAGGAGGAAACAAGGCCTGTTCCTCAGTGTCGTCTGCGGCTGCGGCTCCATGGCCACGGTCCAGGCTCAGCGCCGGCCGCCGGCCACCACAGACTTTCAAACCTGGCCAGACAGACTGAGAGGCTGGGCCTTCTCGAGGGCCAAGTCTGTCCAAGGGACAAAGGCTTCTGGGCCAGGCTCCTGACCACAGAAAGGCAGGCTAGACTTCCAGGACAGCTGGGATTTCAAAGTATCTAGCTCATTGTTGGAACTCTGGCCCTGAGGTTTGGAAATGATCGTTATGGTCCCCTTGGATATCCCCAGCAGAGACTCAGGCTGCCTAGGGCAGGCCCTGTCTCCCTGTTGGCCCACAGAGGACCGACACCCCTTCCCCCAAGCCCAGGGTGCAGGCCCGGCCTAGGGCGGGGCAGCTGCTGGGTCTTAGCCTCTCTTGGCATCGCAGGGAATGCTGGCCCTCGAGATCCTGGCAAGGTACTGACTGCGTCCTATTCATTTGTGTCTCAAGAGAAACAAAGCAGTCAAGGACAGAGAGATCGGTTGCGAGTATCTGCGTGTGCACGTGAAGATCATTTTGGGTGCTCCCTCTCTGAGGAAGGTGGTTTGAATGGAGACTGGACTGATGTGAGGTGCAGCTATCCAGGGGAAAAACAGCATCTCCGGCTGAGAAGGCAGCAAGTGCAAAGGCCCCGCGGCCTAGGCTGTGTTCGAGCTACACTGACCACCTGGCCCAGTTGGCCCCAGACTGCGAAGATTCCCAGGACACTGGGCTTTCAGTTTTCAGGGCAGGATGAGCCCTGGCCGGCCAGTGTGGCTCAGTTGTTTGGAACGTCATCCCGTAAACCAAAGAGGTCGCAGGTTCGATTCCCACTCAGAGCACATGCCTGGGTTGTGGCTTCTGTCCCAGATTAGGATGCATACCAGAGACAACCGATTGATTTTTTTCTCCCTTTCTACTCCCTTCTTCCCTCTAAAAATAAATAAATAAATAAAATCTTTAAACACACACACACACACACACACACACACACACGATAGTTTGGGATCCAACACCAGCTGCAAAAAGACAATGTGCTAAGTGCCCTAACATTTGGAGGCTTCGGTGGGACTCTGCTGCCCACAGGGGTGGGTTAGGGAAACGAGGCTAAGCTTCCCCCCAGGACAGCCAAAAGAGCCGAATAAAAAAAAATTTTTTTCATCTTAAAAACTTCAAACCAGCCAAAATACAGAAGAGGAGGATGTCGGGAGGTACGTATGCACAGATGGTTTTCCCCTCAAGATATTGGTGTATCCTGAAGGAAGAGCTGGGAGACCGTGCCCCCTTTCCCAGGCCCTACGGCCCTACAGGCCTAGGGGAACGGGCAGCAAGTCCACGGGGCCTCCCCAGCCTGACCCTCCACCATCCTGGGCCTCAAATTTGTCTTGCAAATAATTTTTAAAATGCAATGTCCAGCACACAGTCAAAGATAACTAGGTACACGAGTAAGTAAGACCCCATGACTGAGGGCCCACTGGAACGTACACACAGAGCCCGAGGACACCCTGGGGCGCCCGCTCACCAGTGGGAGCACTGCTACGCATCTGAGCGCTACACTGACCGGGGGGCATGCCCTGTTGCCACTTCCGCTTTAAAGATAATGGAACTGAAGCTAAGAAAGCCAGGGCTTCGCCTGAGGTCCCACGGCCAGTGGGTAGGACAGCTGGGAGGCAGCGCGGGCCGGGGGCCTCTGTGGTCTACGCAAGGCACACACTGGGTGCCCTCCACCCTTGGAAGTCCCAGAGGGGGGACGTCAGGGCCTGCAGCTGCCTTGCGCCTCGGCCAGGAGCCACAGCATGTCAGGAATGGGAGTGGACAAAGAAGAGAAATGCCTGGGGACCCTGTCAGGGGACACCTGCCCAGCCGCCCACCCACCCTTGTATGTCAGGGACAGGCTCATGAGAGATGATGGCCAGACAGACAGACAGAGCGCATGGAGGGTCCAAATACGGGGCTGGTGCGAAAGTAAGAGGCTTTCTGGATGATGCAACCTGGAAATAGCTACGAAAATGCAACATGATCGCACCTTCCCCCCCAGCAGCTCCGCCTGTGGGAACTCGGTCTCTGTCACCAGGGCACAAGGGTTTTGGTGGACGAGTGTTCACTACTGGACTGTTCACACGAGTGAAAAACCGGAACCCCCGCTGTCTGCTCCTAGAGGGCCCGTGTAAAAAGTGAGGTGCAGCCCCACAGGTCAGAAAGCCATTTCAGAAATGAGGGAGGCTTCTACGTATTGGCATTTAAAAAAAAAAACAGATTTTATTTATTTTTTTTTAGACAGAGGGGAAGGGAGGGAGAAAGAGAGGGAGAGAATCGTCAATGTGTGGTTGTCTTTTGCATGCCCCCTACTGGGGACCTGGCCCACAACCCAGGCATGTGCCCTGACTGGGAATCAAACCTGTGAGCCTTTGGTTCACAGGCCAGCACTCAATCCACTGAGCCACACCAGCCAGGGCTGTATTGGCATTTTTAAATGCCCACAATATAGGACAAATTGTGAAACTGCATGTTTTCTATTTCAAAACTTCAACCTGGACACACGTGTGTAGTGTGCGAGGGGTATAGGCGGGGGAGAAAACCGGAAATACAAACTGGAACTATCAGAAAATCAAAGGACTCTCTCTTCATTACATGTACTCCTTACACGTTTTATTTTATTTATTGATTTGAGAGAGGAAGAGGAAGGGAGAGAGAGAAACACCAAGTTGGTGTCCAGTTATCGATGCATTCGTTGGTTGCCTCTCGTGTGTGCCCTGACCAGGGATCAAACCCGCAGCCCTGGCGTATTGAGACGATGCTTGAACCCACTGAGCCGCCCGGTCGAGCTCTTTGAACATTTTGTCATGAAAATGTATTACTTGTGTAAGCAGAAGCAAGAGTGCACATACGTGTGTGGGGGTCCATGTCTATTTATTCATATGCTAACAAGGGGCTCAGGCGCCGCCTTTCATCCGTGTTACCGCAATGGTCTCCTGGCCCTTCTGCCCTTCATCCGCCCGACCCCCCTCGTTGGGCTCCCAGACCCACGTTCCAAACTGCTCTCAAAAAGGGTTTTCCTAAAACACCAGCCTGCTAACCATGCCTCAGCGCTCCCTGGCCCGAGGTGCAGCCTGCGTGGTGTGGGAGGGCCTGCCAGCCTGTCCACGGCTGCCCGGCGGGACCACCCTGGGCCACAGCACCCCCACCCCACCCCCACCCAGCCGCCCCGGGACAGCCCATCATGCCGCACTCTGCCTGTTGTCTCTCTTCCTGAGGCGCCCTCTGACCCCTCTCCCACTGTCCCACCCCGGCTTTCTCCCCGGCTGACCTCGGCCGACCCTGTAGGTGATGTCCCTGCTCCGGGAAACCCCTAGGACTGGCGTTCTTAGAGGACCAGCTCTCAGGAACCAACTCGCCCGCCCACACGGTCTCTCACTGCACAGACGACGCAGGTCCTGGGCACAAGTCCTCATCACTCGCCCGTCAGTGACCTCTGGGACGGGCTTTCACCTGGCTCGCCGGCCTCTCCCACGCCCTAGCGCACTTCCCGCCTGACAGCAAGCGCCCAGTGAATATGCTACGGGATTGAATGAGGGACCACAACACACTCACACCTGTCAAACAAACAGCTTAAAGGCGCAAGCCAGCCGAGGCAGGACAGGGGGCCATTCTCTGCCATCCACGTGGCAGCTATGATTCGGGGGACACCCCAAAAGGCCTGTAACCCCCATTTCACCCGTGCCTTGAGACAAGCCCCCCTCAGGGAGCAAGCTGTGCTGGGCCTTGAATTAGCCGGACGTCCGTCACGGGGGCTTGTGGCCTGTGACAGGCCTGCAAGGGCGGGCAGCCAGTCCCTTCATCGCCGCGCCACTGCGAGCGGAGAGCCTGGTGGGACAGGTAGGTTCGGCTTGCGGGGAGAGCCAGAGGGAGGAAGTCGGCAGTGCAGACCCCTCCTTCCTGGGAGGGGACCGCCCTGCAGTGAGGGGACTGCTCTGTGCAGGCACTGGAGGAAGGGTCCGTGACTCGGGTGGGGTGCAGACCAAGACGGGAATGGGGGTGCTTATTTGAGCTGACGTGCTCCGGGCCACCATTCTGTGGGCAGGGGCGAGGGGTTTTGGGGCGGGGCTCCGACGCTGGGGTGCACACTATTCCTGACTCCGCATTCCCAAAGTGCGTCACGGCGTATGGCCGAGTGAACTTACAAATATTGACAGTTCAGGAGGAATCTCAGGCCCCCTGCCTTTTATACTTGCCTGAGAACATGCTTTTTTATTTTAGAGAGAAGGGAAGCAAGGGAGCGAGAGAAACATCATCCATCGGTTGCCTTCTGTATGCGCCCTGACCGGGAATCAAACCTGCGACCTTTTGGCATACGGGACAACACTCCCACCGAGCCCCACTGGCTAGGGTTCCTGTCCCTTTTTAAAGTCACTACACAGGACAAGTGGAGGACCTGTTCCAGGCCATCCTGGCAATGGGAACACAACTGGAATGCACAGAACGTGACAGTGTGAAGGGCAGGGCAATTCCGTCTGTTTGTTTTTTAAAGATTTTATTCACTTTAGAGAGAGGGGAAAGGAGGGAGAAAAAGATCAATGTGTGGTCCCCTCTCATGAGGCCCTACTGGGGACCTGGCCTGCAACCCAGACACAGGCCCCAACTGGGACTCGAACTGGCGACCTTTTGGCTCATAGGCTGCTGCTCACTCCACTGAGCCACACCGGTGAGGTCTGCCAGCCGGTCAATTCTTCAGCCTAGCTCTTGCTCTTCCTTCTTTCTGGAGTGGGTGGCTGAGAAAGCCTCCCTACTGTGCCTGCTCAGGAGGCAGACAACTATCTGCACCCGAAAGCTGAGGACCAAGCCTCCAGGGCCTGGGCGACCCTGCACTTCCACGCCCTGACCTTTCATGAACTCACAGATCCGTGAGGACAAAACAGGCGCAGGCGGCAGGAGGGGTTCTTAAAAGCGTCTAGACTGATTCAGGAAGCGTGGGCTCTCCGGGGCCCCTCCGAGATCCCCGGTCTCCTCTCCCGGCTCATGGTCGTCAACCCTCCTTTCGGGGCAAAAGAGGAAGAAAACATACTCACTGGTTCCGGGACGAAGGCTCAGCCAGCTGTGAGGTGACCCGTACTTGGTCAGGGCTGAATTCATGCTCGACCTCTGGGGCGGGGCCACCTCGCCTGGCCCCTGAGCCTCGTGCCGGACCTGCAGGTCTGCGTCCCTCTGCCCAGCTGCAGTCCCCACCCTGGAGGCGTCTCCCAGACTCAGCCCCCATCTTAGTTTCTCCAGGGGAATCCATCTGCATAGAAAACCACGGAGCTCTCAGCTGGGCCAATCTGCTTCCCTCCGCCACAGGCCCCCTGGGTGCCATATACTTTAACGCATGGACTTCGTGGCCACGGTTTGCACTGTGCTTCCCTGCCGGTGGTTTTCTCCCCTTGGATTTTCCATTCCCAAGTACCCACGCGCTCCCTGGAACAGAGTTTTCATAGGGCTGCCTGCCTTGGTGTTCCCTCCTTTCCCAGCAAGCGATGCCACGGAGACCCTGGTCTCTGCAGTCCCAGCAGCAGCCCCTCAGTTAGTGGCCCTGGCGAGGAGGAAGAGCTGGAAGTTTGGTGGCTTCTCCCTGCCCAGCAGACGGTCACATCCCGGACAGCAAGCCAGTTCCAAAGCGTGAGTAAAACCCAAGCCACAGTCTGCTGAGCACCACCGCAGCATCAGGGCCGGTCGCCACGGCAACCCTTGGCTTCCCAGACCAACACATTGTCTGCCGCCTGGCTGTTTGCTTACTCAGCTCCCAGCACTTCCAGATTGGACCTGCTGCCCCCGGACTCCAAGGGCGGCTCCTCTCAGACTGCCCCCACCAGCCCACCCTCCGCCCCGCTCTTTTCCTGGCAAAACCTCGGAAATCTTTAGCTTAGCAAAGCCTTTCTGCAGAGGCTCCCCAAACCATGTGGCTTTTCCCCCCCTCATGGCACAGCTGGTCCCCATATTTATCTTAGCGGCTGTTCAGGCCTGACCCTGGGAGAGGGGACTGGGGCTCAGCTCACGAGAGGCGGTTACAGGCAAAAACCCCGGCTCCCCCCTTTGTTTTCTTCTTTCTTGATTTGAAATTTTCTGGGAGCAACTTTTTTCCTTTTAACATACTCTCAGACAGACCAGAAAGGCCATGGCATCCTCTCTCAACTCACATTCTTAGGCCCAAGCAGGAAAACTGAACTGCCGCCACATTCACCGCTGCAGTGGAGAGAGGCACGGGCGTTGCTGGGGGTCCTGTCCCCTGCGCAGCGCCCCGAGCTCCCTGAGGTCCTCCAGCGTCTTATTCTGGTCAGTGTTTCTGCCACCGTTTCTCCGAAGCACTGAAATAATCTCCCAGAACAAAATGGCCTACGCATGTAATGAAATCACACCAGTTCATGTTCTCAAAAATATTTAATGATACAAAATAATGTTACATGGAAAAAGCTGGCAGGAACCCACATGTACAGCAGGACACCGGTATAAAAAGCACACCCAATTTAGAAAAATACCAGATGAGACAGCATCGGGGCACTAAGCGGTCATCATGCGGATGCAGGCTTAAGGGCCGTTTTCTCCACGTGTGGACGGGTACTGAAACTTCAAAAGCACTAACTGGAGGATTAGGGCCACCTCCCGGGGATGGGTGATTAGCGGGGGCCATGGGAACCCACTTCTCTGGGGCTCCGGAGCTGGAAGGCCGGTGTTACGGTGAACTTGCCCAGAGGTGGGACAGGTAGGATGGTTTCTGATCCTGACATTTAGTTTCCGATTCGTCCCAACGTGACTGTGAGCATTTCGATCTTGGTCCCCACCTTTGGGGCGTCTGCCCTGGGACTAGCGACAGGCCACCCACCCAGCCACGCCCTGGCTTACAGCCCAGCCTCAGGCGCTGCACAGGCAGGGGCAGGGCAAGGGCCTGGGTCCCTCACAGCAGCCCTGCGAGACCGCAGTCCAGCCAGGAGCTGACCTCAGAGCTCGAACCCCACAGCCTGCTGCCTCATTCACTCCACTGCTGCGTCGGAATCTGTACAAAAAGTCTACCAACAAAACGGTTTTTAAAAAAACTCACCATTTGGTACAAAAGGAACCCTGTACCCACATCGCGCGGTCCCCACGCTGCCTGCCAGGCAGAGTCGTGCGCTGGACAGGGTAAGTAGCCACCTGCCAAAGGACCCAGTGGGGGAGGCGGGCACCCTCTGCTCAGCCTTCGGCCTCGTCACCCCCGCTGTCCCCTCCCACAAGCCACTCTGATTCCGATTTCCAGCAAATCAGAATCCACAGCACCTGGAGGGCCAGCGCACTGCCCCTCCCCCTGTCTGCAACCTTCAGTTCCAGGCTGCGGTCTCAGAGGGTTCATGGGTGCCCTCCGCCAGACCTAAGGGGGACAGCTGGGAACAACTGAACTTTGTTTATATAATAAAATGAACCCTAAAGTTCGAGAGTCTCATCATTCCCTTTCGTATCTCCCTTTCCTGTCAAAGGACCTTTAAAAGAAATGACTTTAAAGAATCAACAACCCAGGATTTCCACATTCTAAGTCACACAGTTTTTTAATTTCCTTAAAACAAGCATGTACTACTTTGGAAATTACACAGGTAAGACTCGAAGTAACTGCAATGCAGACCCATGCCTACCCACCCTGAACCACACGGAATGCAGAGAGAACAAGCCGAAACCGTCGACAAGGACCACCAAATCGACATCCAAGGTCTCCGGCACTGCCGCTGGTCTCACCAGCACCCCTGGAGGTGGCCAGAGCCCCATCCCCAGGACCTCCGAATCCCTGAGAAAGGCCTAGGCAGGCTCGCGGCCCGCTGCGGAGGGTCTGGCCCTCTGACTGTGGCTGACAGCACCCTCTAGTGGCGATGTCTGTTTTCTTCCCAGATGGGGCTGGGAGCAAGCTGTTACCCTTAACCCCCAGCAGGAGGTGAGACCAGAGGCAAGCCTGGACTTAATGCAAAGGCAAATGAGAGCGCAGCACTTCATTCTGGGAGCCTCCAGTGACTACCATGGCGAAGACACAGGGAACTGGGGAAGGACCAAAGAGCAGATGGTGGGAGATTGTCTCAAAGTTCTGTGCAAGGCCAAGACAGAAAACACATGAGGTAAACTTAAATATAAATAAGAGGCAACTTAGAAGTCAGACTGCAATGGTCGCTAGAATACCGTCAGCCTGGAGTGACCAGGGCTCCCGGGAGGGTGTGCACGTCCACCGGATGTGGGGCACGTACCTACAGACAATGATGACCAATGGTTCCCATGGGCCCAGACGTTAAAACCTGCACACCCCGATAACCTCCTCCAAGGGGACTTGCTGAGAGCTGAAATTCGGAACACTGGTTGGAAGCGCTGCCTCAGGGGCACCTCACCGCCCCCTGTGCGCCTCCTTGCTCACCGCTGCCACTCCAACCCCGGAGGACAAGGAGCCGTGAGCCCCAGGGAGAGGAGGAGGAACGGACTGCCACCCAGGCGACAGCGCTCGCTGGTGCAGAGCTGTGCGCGTGTGCAAGTTCAGGTCCAGCCAAACGCAGGGCCGGCCCTTCTCCCGGAGCGGCCCTGCCAGGCCTCTTCCGAGACGCTTGGTGGCCAGCTCTGCCCAGGCTGCGTCTTCAATCCCAGGTGAGAAGCCAGCACAAATCTAGGTTCAGAGAGGTTTCCTGGCTTTGAGAGCAATTTTTGCAGCACAAAACCATCGGGTCAACAAAGACAGTGGAGGGTTCTGGAGTCCAAGCTTTCCCCTGCTAGCCCTTGATTAAAGACAAGGGTCATCTTCTACACCTGACCCACAAGGACGGGAGAGAAGCCGGACAGCATCACACGATCAGGGGATGGCCACAACCGCGGGGGCCACGACCCGCCCCAGGCAGACCCCTCCCGTGGTCTCCCGCACCCTCCAGCCATCACGGGGCAAGGACCACGGCACGTCTCCGCGTCCCGGTGCGCCTGGATCCGCCGCCCAGCCTGCCTCCCGCCTGGGTGCGTTCCTGGGGCCCAGTCTCCCTATTTTTATCCAGATTCCAACAACCAGGTCCTGGAAGAACCTTCCGAGGAATCGACCGCATCCTTGGTTTCAGTGGCGCGCAGCCTCTTCGCTGCTGCTTCGCCCTCCGGGAAGTAAATCACCACGTGTGAGGAGCCATGCAGCAGACCAGGGCCAAACCGGGTCGCGTCGCTTTAGGAAGGGACTTTAATGATTACAGACTTCCAGGAGCGACGCAGGCAACACCGCGACGTAAGGGCGCTGGCCGCAGCAGCGCAAGCCCATCAGTCTGCCCGCGTCGGGCCGGAGACAGTCAAGCTTTCTTCCCGCATTCAAAACATCAGTTTGATTTTCGATAGAATTTAGTTCTTGGGTGTTGTCTCTCTTTACCTGTTTCCTCAGTTTCTCTTGCTCCAATCTCCCCTGATGCTCCAGGAAGTCTAAGATTATAATCTGTTGTGATGTACGGTATTGTTCCCTCGGGCCCACGCTGAAACGGAAACACAGACGACCTGGAAACACTCCCAATCCGCCCGACCTCCCCCCTCCACCGAGGACGTGTTAAAGGTGAGTCTGAGTGAGGGCCCTTCGAGGGAGCGTCGGCTCGGGCACAAAGGTGACCGCCCCTTTCCGACCGGTCTACCGCAAACACATCAGGCGGCACGAGTGGGCAAGTGTGGCGTTCCCCTCTGAAAAAGGCAGGGCCCCACCAGCGGCCTGTTCCGTGAGCCTTGCCCCAACTCAGGCCCTCTCTCTACCGCGTCCACGGCCAGCTTCCTCCAGGGCCGCCCTGGGACCCACACCCACCTGGCTCTTGAGCACGCACTGCGGCACGGAAATGGCTCCCACCAGCAGGCAGTTCACGTTTCGGAGCTCCGACGGAGGCAAAGGCGTGAGGATGTGGTAAAGCCTCTTCTCCACGTCGATCCCTCTACAAATCCCTGGGAGACGACAGGACACACGGAAATCACCATTTTTGCAAACCTCCCTGCCACTCCCAATTGGAGAGCAGCTTTTAAAATAAGTTCTAATTTCATCTGGGGTTGCTTTGAAAACGCAAGGCAGGAGGAGTCGGAGCATGTGAACGTCAGAAGACTCGTACGCCTCCCCTCGTCTGGCTGCGAGGCCCCGCCCTGGCCTTCACGCCAAAGCCCAGGCTGTCCCCCGACGGCCGGCCCGCGCAGCCGAGGCAGTCCACTGGGGACGCAGAGATGGCTCGCTCGCTTGCTCTGGCCTGTTCAAAGTGACACAATTTCTGCTGAAACTCTCTCGGGAAGTCCACTATTGTATAAATCAGAAACGTGTAATTACTGAAGGACTTTGCTAATTTGGGGTCACCCTTCCAGAAACATTCACCGATGTTTATTGACCTCACGAGCTAAGGGACAGTCACCCGAGATGGGCGTGGTGCTGTGAGCCCCAGCCAGACTTGGACCCAAGCTACAGAGACACCAGGATGTCAGCATGGGCCACCACCATGTGTGCTCGGACCACTTCCCAGTGTGGCGTCCAGTCAGAAAGTGTCTCCAGTGTCCGGTGCAGAATGATGGTGCTCAGATCGGCCCACGAGGACACGAGAGGGAGGAGTGTGATGTTTAGGAGAGGGAAGCTCTCTCCTAAGCAGACCCTGGCCTGCTAGTGGGTCAGGTGTGGAGAACAAAGAAGGCAGGGGCTGCCTAGGAGGACCCAGGGTCTGGCCCGAACACCAGTGTGGTCCTTTGAAGGGCCCTTTGAAGGACCCAAGGGAGCAGGCAGCAGTATGGGTGGAAGGAGAAGGTCCAGGGAGAACATCGGGTGTACGGGCCCATCAGGACCTTGGTGATGGACCTACATCCTAGATGCCCGCGAGCTACCCAACCAGAGAAGTGCACGGGGCACATGGGCTTGGGGCAGGGGCCCCGCTGGGCTGCAGCAATGCTATGGGGAGTCGGCAGGCCGCTGGACTTAGGGCCCCAGCGGTGGGGGAGGTGGTCTGGAGAAGGCATGTCCAGCGAGGAGGCTGTCGCCAGGCCCTCAGGAACCCGAGATTCCAGTGAGCTGGCAGGAGAGGCAGAGGAAGATCTGCCTCCTTCCTGCCCTCCAGCCCGAGGCCCACTGTGCCTGGAGGCAGGGCAGCTCCTGACCACTCACTCCAGGAGGCGCAGCCCCAAGGTCCAGAGCAGCGCCCGCAGCTGGGGAAGCGAGTCAGCTGCAGAGGTCTGTAGGCAGGCCTCACTCACCGAACCCCAGACAATCGCAGACTGGCGTCTGGGCGAGCAGGACGGGCCCGTCTGCGTAGCCCCGGACGTCATCCAGGATCTTGCAAAGAGCCACCCAGCTGGCGTTCACGGCGTACAGCACGTGGGTGGGCGCGACGTCGGAGTGGATGATCCGGAGGGCGACGGCGCCGAACGGGACCTGGAAAACCAGCATGTGTCTCCCGCTACTAAGCCTTTTTGTCGTTAAGTTTTTTGGGTGACACTGGTTAATAAAACGATAGAGATCTCAAGCGTACAGTTCCATGACGCACAATCTGTGAACAACCCCAAGTCAAATCTTCCGTCGCCACATGGGCGGCCCCTCATCCTGTACCATCTCCTGCCTCCTTAGTTCCAGCCGGCTCCCCAAGGTACATCTGCCAAACTGCTCCCGAAAAGAATCGGAACGGAACGGAAACACCAGCCAGTGTTCGCTTAGAGTTCACCGCTTCAACGCAAAGAACCTAAGAAATTTACACCAAGTTCCTGCGCACCATCAACACTTGCTAAAAGTCTAAACTTAATGCCTGGAACTTTCTTGGCTGAAGAGACACGTAAGACACAAGATTGTAGATCCTGCCCCATCCTTGAGGAGTTACGGTCCGGCAAGACTGAAGATGCCTGAAATCTCCAACACAACAAAGCCAAAATCTGCCCTGGCTGGTGTAGCTCAGTGGACTGAGCATCGGCCTATGAACCAAAGGGTCGCCAGTTCGATTCCCAGTCAGAGCATGTGGCTGGGTTGTGGGCCAGGTCCCCAATAGGGGGCGTGTGAGTGGCAACCACACTGATGTTTCTCTCCCTCTTTTCCACCCTCCTTTCCCTCCTCTAAAAATAAATAAAATCTTTAAAAAAACATTTTTTTAAATAATAAAGTCAAATCCTTTCATGAGACGGCCACCATTCGTCCCTAAGGAACGCATCGAATTAAGAGCAACGGATCCCACTCCTGGAGCAGAAGTTAAATAACCACCTTTAACCTGTAACTTTCTGGGCAATTTCAAATGCTGAGAGGAGGAAAGTACTTTGTTATACATATTATTTAGATTTTGAAAACAGATTTGAAATAACAAAAGGCAGTTTAAATTACCGGCAGAGGAGCCCTAAATCCAGTTCCGCAGCAGCTCTGCGTGAGCGAAACGCCAGTGAACAAACGGCCTCAGACTCTCGGCGGGGACACGCGAAGCCCGGAGCCAGCCGCCCCCTCAGGCTCGCGAGGCTGCTGAGCTCCAGGCCCACTGCTCTGGCCTGCGGGGCCTTGGGCCTGTCTCATCCACCTGACGGTGCCCAGCTCTCTATGCTGGAAGCAGGGGGCACACTAGCATTACCCGCAGGGGTGCCACGAAGTCACCAAGCCGTGCCTCATCAAGAGCTGAGCGGAGCACCTGGCCCCGGCGAGGGCTCAATACCAGATAGGCCGTACAGCACAGGGGGCGCTGGGCCCCCCAGTACAGACCAGAGGTTCACTACGCCCTTCGGGCCAGCTGACTCAGTATCCCTGGCCTTGGTCCTATCATCTGTAAAATGGGAACTAAACCAGGGCTGTTGTGAGTAAAGGAGCCAACACAGGCCTTGGCTGGTGTAGCTCAGTGGATTCAGTGCCAACCTATGAACCGAAAGGTCGCCGGTTCAATTCCCAGCCAGGGCACATGCCTGGGTTGCGAGCAGGTCCCCAGCTGGGGGTGTGAACCAATCGACATATTTCTCACACACCAACCTTTCTCTTCTCTTTCTCCCTCTCTTTCCCTCTCTCTGAAAATAAGTAGATAAAATCGTACTTTTTTTAAAAAAAAGGAAGTAAATACCAGCTCAGAGCACAGCACAGAGTAAACACTTAAGAAATGTTACTTGTTGCTATTTCATTCTTTCATCATTGGAAGCCTAACATTAAGGTGGTATCTTCCCAAAATAATTCTTCAGAGCTTGAACCCCAAGAGATGCAAACACTGCGGTGCTAGAACCCACTTCTGACAGTAACACAGTACGAAAGGCTCTGCAAGCAATGTGGGGGGGGGGGGCGTCACTGTGAGCACGCGCTGGACCGCATCGCCTCTCCACCAGGCCGGCACTGCCTTCCGTCCCACAGGCAGCAGCCGAGCCCCACGCAGCTCGGAGGCAGGGCACCGGAACCAGAGCACCTGGGTTTAGTCCTGGTCCCCTCCAGGACGGGCCGAGCACCGTTAACCAGCATCAGACCAGAGCTGTGCCTGGCACAGCCCAGCAGTCAGGAGCACGGACCCTGGAGCTGACTGTCCAGGTCTGACGCCGGCTCTGCCACGTTCCATCTGCCAAAGAGGGGCGGTCACCGAACCCACACTGTCGGCGGGTTCTGAGGCTCAATGAGAGAAGGGTTATGGAGCGGTCAGGAGAGCACCAGGCACACAGGGAGCCACAGACGCGTCCGCCAAATAAGCAAAACGAAGCTCACCGCCGCCCAAGTTCAGGCCCTACCTGATAGGGGGTCAGGCCGTGGAGGGGATGAAGCGGCCTCGGCACCGGGTTCTGCAGCTGGCCGAGGTAACCTAACACCGCCAAGTCCCGAAGAACTCGGTTATGTGACTCTCTGAAAAGTAAATCACAAGGAGGTAAGTGGAGATTTCACCCCTCAGGTCCCCTCGACTCAGAAACGGAGGACACTTGTCACTGCGTAGATGACACTAACACCTCAGTATCTGCACACCCCGCCCGTCTGCCAACCCAATGGCCAAAGGGGAAGTGCACAGACCCCCCTAGCCACAGCTCCCAGCGGCCAGCGCGGGAGCCAACCTGGCCATCCCCACGGGGCAGACACCGACGCTCCTTCACACAGAGACGGCTGCGCTGGAGAGCCGAGCCGTTCTGGGGGTGGTTTACGCAGCCGGGGACGGAGGCCCGGTTCAACGGAAGACAGTGGGCTGCCCCGGCCGGGCTGGCCTACTTACCTGTTTCTTGGAGTTTTCCTAAACACAAAGTCCGACTGGACGGACATCAGCTTATGTCCGGGAAAGACAACCGGACTCTCCTTTTCTTCATCCCCGAACTCCAAGTTCTCCGCGAACTCGGCCAGGAAGAACCCTCTGTGTCTGCATTTGGACTTGCTCCTTGTGTACAAGCCGTCCACGCCGTCCACGTAGTCGGGCGTGAGGCTGGGCATGGGCTTGCACCGGGTGGAGCTGAACTGGACGATGTGGCTGGGAGACAGCAGTCGGATCAGGTCCACGAGAAGCGAGAGCCCTTGATCTGCGAGGCAGCAGATGGCAGCGGCGGTTAGCGCGCCAAAGCAACGCCACGTGCCCACGGAGGGCCGGGACGCTTACTGTGAGGTGAAGAAATGACCCACCGGGAGAATCCCCTAAAAACCAGGCTCCAGCCGTAACGCCTACGAGCCAAAAGCTTACTTAGTCCCAGCGCCCGTCCCTTCCTGCCAGACGTGCCCCTGCGGCCTCACCTGTCACCCAGCCCATGGTGTTGATGATAAGAGGGGACTCTCTCTTGTAGGAGCTGAACACGTACTTTATTATCTCTATGTAATTCTCGTAGTTGTTTTTACACGCCGCTTTCCCGAAGTACACCATTTTCTGAGGTGTCCTCTGGTGGGTGAAAGGAGGTCCTAAGAAGACAGAGATGAGAATAACGAACCCATGACGACTCAACGGGTGGCAAGGTCGCCGTCCCCCGCGACGGAGTCCTGGGAGAGCTGAGACCACCCCACCAGCAGGAGCAGAGGTACCGCCACTGGCGGGCACTGAACTTCCAACTTAATAAAAGACGGGCTCACTTTTCCCTGCACAGTTAGATCCAGCTATGTCCCAACAAGGCCGTTCATTTGACAGTTACCGAGCACCTACTACATGCTGGTCACATCCGAGAACACAACAAACGCCCCCCCGCTGTTAGGGCTCACATTCTGGCGAGGGGGGATCCGTAACAGCAGCCACCGCTTGTCGGAATGCAGCGCTGTGCTCCAGGGACGCCACACACAGTCTGTAGTTTTCATCCAAACCCCACGAGGTGTTTGGTGTTATCATCCTCACGTTCACAGGCGAGGAAACTGGAGGGGACTAACTTAGCCAAGGTCACACAGCCGGCAGATGCCAGCCGGCCTTAAACTGAGGTACCTCAGTCACCTCTGGAGCTCACACTCTCTAACGAGACCACCGGTCTGTTCAGCCCGGCCACTCTACGTCCACACTGGATGGAGCCAGGCCAGAACCCTCGGCAGGCAGGTGACCGGGACCGTGTGACGACACAGCGGGCAGGGCAGGGATCCTGGTCCATGCGGTTGGTGCAGGGCCACCTGAGACAGAGCTAGTGAGACTCCCCTTGGGGGGCCCACAGCTGAGAGTGGCCCGGGCCATCAGGGGGCGGCACAAACACAAGGGGACTGAGCAACCACGGAAATACTTCGAGAGTAATCGCAGCCGGGGTTCTTGTCATCACAGAAGGCACCCGTCAGTGTGGAAGGGGGACAGCTGACCAGAGTGACCTGGGTGTCCGAGTGGAACTGGAACAACGGTGCGAACTCAGGGCTCCTAGTAAACGGCAGAGACACAGGTGTGCGCCCACGCGCACACACACGTGTGACGCTCAAGGGCTTAAACAGGCCTGCATTTCTGGCTCTGCTCACCGAGGAGGGCTGAGGCAACGGCGCCCAGGAGCACACCCGGCGCCGGCCGGAGCGGAACGCCCTGGCAAACACGCCTCGACCGGGGCAGCGGAGCTGACGCCTCCGGGAAGAGGACAACCGGGCGGCGTGCCGGGGCGGTGCCCTGGGAGCACAGCACCACTTCTAAATTCAATCACAAGAGACTTTCTGTAACTGTGCCTTTCAAAGCCGTCAAGGTCACCAAGCATAAGAAACCCTGGAGGGACCGTTCCAGACGGAAGGAGACGGAAGGTTTCCGACGATGTACTGGGCCCGTCCAGGTGACGGGGCAGCGGGCCAAGCCCGAGGGGCAGCACCGCAGCAGGACGCCTGCTGCCCTGAGCCTGGGGCTCGTACTGCGATTACGCAGCAGCGTCCTTGTTTTGAGAATTACCCATTAAAATGTTAAGGGCTTAAAAAACGGGAAAACGCTAAATGGACTAGAGAAAATGTAAGAAGAGGAAGGGCGATGAAGCCAGTCAAAGAGCTACGCCTAAACAGTTATTTTTTGATCAAGCTGTTAACACGAATGTGTTAAGAATTCTTCTTGACAAGCAGTCTGTTAAATCTCTAACATACCTAGTAACCTAATATAATGCCATTTGCTTCTCTGAAAAGTCAACTAAACAAAAATCAGACAATGATCTCAAAAGACACTAAATCCAACGTCCTCTCACGATAAAGGCATTCCACAATCTACGAGTAGAAGCCAACGTCCTGGACCTGATAAAAACTAGGAAAACCCACCGTTAACATCATACTTAATGGTGAAAGATTGGATGGCTTCCCTCTAAGACCAGGAACAAGGAAAGGATGTTTCCTTCTATTCAACATTGTACTAGAGGTCCTAGCCAGAGCTATTAGACAAGAAAAGGAAATAAAGGGCATCCAAATTAAAAAGGAAGAGATAAAACTATCACTATTTGCAGGTGACATGATCTTACATATGGAAAATCCCAAAGAATTTGCTGGAAAGCTACTAGAATAAAGGAATTCAGCGAAGTTTCAGGGAATAACATCAACACACAAAAAAATCAATTATGTTTCTATACGCCAGCAACGAACAATCTGAAAAGGAATTCCATTTTTAGTAGCAGCTGAAATAATTAAATGCTTAGAACTATATCTAACCAAGGAGATGAAAGACTTAAACCACAAAATACAGTTTAAAGAAATTAGATCAGACGAGAGAAACCGGAAAGACTCCTGCTCGTGGACGGGAAGACGGCACCCCCCACGGCAGCCCACAGGTTCAACGCAGCCCCCAACTGCTGTCTCGGCCTGTGCCACAGAAACGGACGAGCCAGTTCTCAAATGGAAACGAAACTGCCCGGGGTCCCAAAAGGCCAAAACAATGTCTCCCTTTTTTAATTGTTTTAAATTTCTATTTGTTGATTTTAGAGAAAGGAAGGAAGGGAAGGGGTAGAAAGACAGAAAAACGTCGATTTGCTGTTCCACCCATTCGTGCGCTCATTTGTTGATTCCTGTATGTGCCCGGAGGATTGAACCCGCAACCCTGGCGTATCGGGATGACCCTCTAACCAACTGAGCTACCTACCTGGCCAGGGCCAAAACAATCTTGAAAAAGAACGAAGGTGGAGGACTCACACTGCCCAACCCGGAACGCACCACAAAGCTGCAGTGATAGGCAAGCGTGGTGCTGGAATAAGGGCAGACGTGGAGACCAATGGGACAGGACGGAGCCCAGGGGGAAGATCGCGCCTATCTGGTCACGTGATTCGCAACAAAGGTGCTAAGACCGTTCAGCGAGGAAAGGAGTCTTTTCAACAAACGGTGAGCGGAAAGCTGGACAGCCCTACACACAAGAAGGGAGTTGGAGCCTTTCTTCCTGCCATACAGAAAAATTTATTGAAAAGTGAGTCAGATCAGAGACAACAGACAAAACCACACGTCCCTCGGCCAAAGCATGCGGAGGAGAGGACTCTGACATCCAGCTGTGTCCAGAACCAAAGCATCCCCCCCACCCCTCCATGGAACCAAGGAACTGACAGAGGACGGGAACCTGACACCGGAACCGGAACCAGAGGGTCCGTAGTCCAGGAAGATCCAGGGCTGAAGCCCTGTTCCATAAATGACCCAGTTTCCCTAATTAAGTTACTAATAAAACATGCCGCACCGCTTCCTCCGCATGCGTGTTCTGGAGACTCTGGGACCTGCTCCCTGACCTGGGACCCTGGGTCAGGGAGGCTGACCTGAGCTTCCCCTCTGGCTTCCCCGTCTGGCTGCCCGACAAGTAAACCTTTCTCCCTGTTGCGGGTGCTAGGAGTCTCGGAGCAAAGACCTAATGTTTGAGCTGAAATCTGCAAAACCCTTAGAAGAAAATATTACAGAAAATCTTTATGACACTGGATTTGGCAACAACTTTGAGGATATGTCACCAATAAGGTAGGCAATAAAGGAAAAAATAAATTGACTTCCTAAAAATTAATTGTGTTTGTGCATCAAAGGATGTCAAGAAAATGAAAAGACAACCTATAGAACGGGAGAAAATATTGGCAAATCCTATCTGATAAAGAATTAATACCCAGAACACATAAAGAACCCCTAAAACCCAACAAAGACAGCCCGGTTCAAAGGTGGGCAAAGGGCTTGAACAGACACTTCTCCAAAGCAGGCCGACCGTGGCCAGTGGGCGTGTGAAAAGACAGAGAACATCATCGGTCATTAGAGAAATGCAAATCAAAACCACGGTGAGACAGAACTTCGCATCTAAGCAGATGGCCACGGTCCAAGTAACCAGGACCGCGGAAGGCTGGAGCCCTGCGCGTTGCTGATGGAATGTAAAATGGTACGGTCGCTGTGGCGGGCGGCTGGCAGTTTGCCAAAAGTCAGACGTGGAACCACCAAACCACCCGGCGAATCCAGTCCAGAAGAACTGAAAGCAAGGATTTGAACAGATTCTTAGACACCAGCGTTCGGGGAGGGGCAGCGCTGCTCAAAACAGCCACGAAGGAGAAGCAGCTGAAAGGATGGACAAAATGTGACGTATGTGCGCCACAGAACAGTATTCGGCCGCCACCTTGGACGTGCTCTGCTGAGGACAGGCCCTGCAGGGTTTTGTTTCCGGGAGGTCCCTAGTACCGGCGACCTCATAGGGACAGAAAGGGGAGCAGAGGTCCCTGGGGGCTGGAGGGAGAGCGAGGTGGGGAGTCACCACGTGTTGCCACGGGCCCCCCCCCCCCCGCCTTATCTGCGGTGTCACGTTCTGTGGTTTCAGCTGCCCGAGGTCAACCATGGTCTGCAAATACCGAATGAAAAATTCCAGATGCAAACAACTCACAAGTTTAAAGTGCACACTCTCCCGAGCAGCGTGACGCACTTGCGCCCCACCTCACGCGCCATCCCCCTGGGCCTGGCACATCCACGCCATACAGGACACCTGCCCGTCAGCCGCTTAGGTTTCAAGTCGGCCGCCACAACACCGCAGTGTCTGTGTCCAGCCAGCCCCCATTTGACCCTGAAGCACAAGAGTGATGCTGCTGGTGACGGTCGCACCCAAGAGAAGCTGCGGACTCCATCGCATGCAGGCGTGCGCAGGAGAAAACAGGGTGCCCCTCAGCTCCGGCGCTGCCCCCGGCCTCAGGCACCCAGTGAGGGACAGAACGCGTGCCCTGCAGACAAGAGTGCTCCACGGCGTCTCCGTTCAGGACGATGGGCAAGTTTTGGGTATGTGTAATGGTTATACTGCACTGTGAATGTATTTAATGCCACTACATTGTAAACTGTAACTGTGTGGACAGTTAAGATGATATTATGTTATGTATACTACCCCCCAAAAAAAAAAGCAATGTGGAGTTCTGGTTTGGATTTTGAACCAGAAAAGATATTAGCACGATAACTGGTTAATTTTGAATGAAATCTATAGCTTAGGCATGGCTGGTGTGGCTCAGTGGACTGAGTGCCAGCCTGTGAACCGAAAGGTCGCCGGTTAGATTCCCAGTCAGGGCACACGCCTGGGCTGCTGGCCAGGTCCCCATTTGAGGGCACGAGAGAGGCAACCAATCAATGTATCTCTCGTATATCGATGTTTCTCTCCCTCTCCAAAAATTTTTTAAAACCTATACCTTAGTTAACAGTGTTGTATCAATGTTCATTTCCCAGTTTAGGTCACTGCACAGGGCTAAATAAGACGTAAACGTTAAAGGAAGGTGTGCTTCCGATTTACACGTGACAAAGTGGATCGCAGTTCCAGGTCCTAAAATGGAACCCAGGAAGGGGTCGTAGCTGTCTTCCAACGTTTGGAGGCTGGAGAAACCGTTACAGGAGACCATGAGTTTGGTAGGGGGACGTTCGCATTTATTTTTTTATACTTGTTTTTTTAGTTTTTTGTTAAATGTCATTACTCTCGCACTTTGTAACACCACGACGTTTAAAGAATGTGATACATACCTAGAACTGGTTCTGTAATGTTAAGTAAGGAAATGCACCCCGGCGGAGTAAATTCTGTCTGTCCCAGATCACATTCCAAATAGTCCACGCAGGGGATACTAAAAACGTAAAAGGAAAACCTCAGCTGGCTTCGCTACGTCACAAGTATCCAACAGACCTTAAAGATTTACGCGATACAGTCATAAGCCCCCCTGGGCAGGGTCTTCGGTGGCATGCTCAATCCATATTCAAAAAAACCATAAACAGAACATGTGCTGGGGTCACTGTGTCCATTCGTAATATGCTCAAGTTCATCTTTCCTAAAACTTGACATTTAAAAGGCAGCACAGCACTGGCTGGTGCGGCTCAGTGGACTGAGTGCTGGCCTGAGAACCGAAAGGTCACCTGTTCGATTCCCAGTCAGGGCATGTGCCTGGTTTGTGGGCCTGGTCTCCAGTTGGGGGTGTGCAAGAGGCAACAGATCAATGTATCTCTTGCACATCGATGTTTCTCTCCCTCTCCTTCTCCCTACCGTCCCCTCTCTAAAAAGAAACAAAATCTTTAGAGATGTAAAAGTAAAAAACAGCAGCAGACTGTATCCCTACTCTGAGTCTCTGGACACGGACAAACACAGATTCTGAGACCGAGTGGCTCCCGCAAGCTCACGGACAGGACACGCCAGCGCACCCTGAGACACTGTCACCTCCCTCCAGGACACAGCAGAACGGTCGACGCCACTGCTCAGATGAGCAGCCTGGTCGGAAGCTGTAAACACTCTCTGCCCAAAGTCAGGAGGCATTTCCTTAGAGATTCTTACATCGAAACTACTTTGTAACACAAACCCGGCAACATGTCAACGCAAGAAAAACCCTCTTACCTATTTAACAACTGGTTAATCAGGTATCTGTTAAACGTCGACTTTCCGACGTCCTGCGATCCACAAACCAGTATGACGGGGCAGCCATCTACTTCCTCTGGAGGTGAGACAAACACGGACCCCGGAATGAGCCGCCTGCTTTAGGACCCCGAGCGCGCACGGGACTCACCTGCGGCTCTGGCGGAAAACACTGGAATTTATCTACGTGTCACTCACCGCAGGAGACGTTGACCAACTCTTCCAGGGCTGCGAGGACACTCTCGGTTAAACGGAGGCCGGCTTTTTTCTTCTCCCTTCTAATGCCAACGGACCGCAGGGCGAAGTACTCAGTGTTAATCTGGAAAGTGGCACTCTGAAATTAACAACGTAAACGTTTAGGAAAGGTGAAAACAAATACATCTTTTTTTCTTCAGTTCTGAATTAATACGCCCCATGCAGCTGTGAGCCGCAAAAGGTAAATTTGACCCCACCCCCTGGTTCCTCAACCCCAAATCCAGCCCTTCGGTAAGTAAGGCCTGTCACCTCTCTTCCTTAAAGTCAGCACATGCCTGTTTCCATGGCTGATGCTACTTCCCGTGCAGGACGCTCCCGAGAAAAAGAAAATGTGTGGAAACTTAAAAGTGAGCGCTGAAAGAAAAATGCAACAAAAGTCCAGTCACAGAGAGGCTGGTGATCCGGAAGTCGAGGCAGTGCCCCAAACAGAGCGACGGGACAAAGAGTTATGCAGACGGAGTCCCAAGGATGTGGAAGGCAGGTCCATGAAGTCCAATGGCGCTGCAGCAGCGGGAAAGCCATCTGAGGGACGGAAGGGCCCTGTCCCAGCGGAAGCAGCTGGGGCTTGGACAGGAGGAGGCCACGTGTGGAAGAGGACCGAGGAAGAGACCCCTCCAGGATCATGACTCCTCAGTCCCAAGGACAAAGTCGCCATGAAAGGAATGAGATCCGCCTGGCACCGAGACGTCCTAGCAGCAACTCCGGAGTCTAGGAAGCAACGGAGCGGGCTGTCCGTGTCCACATCAGCGCCCACACTTTCTCCGGCTCCTGGAGCCCAGTTCTTCCGAGCGCCTCCGGCTCACACCCAGAAGCTCCCCCTTTCTACCTGCGTCAACTCCCTTGCTGTCATTATCTCCCCTGGAGGCCTCCGCAACCCACTTCTGCTGAGAGCTCCGAACACCTCCAACCTCTTCTCCAACTCCAGGCGCCACATCCAACGGGCACTGCGAAGTTGACACGTCTACAGCCCCTCCTACAGCGGCCCCACCTCAGTGATCGCCAACTCCAAGCACCCAGGGGTTCGGCCCCAAAAGCCCAGTTAGTCGTTGATTCTTCCTCACACCTCACTGTCCAGTCTGTCAATAATCCTACGGGGCCAGATTCAACTTACTGGCTCATGGGAGGCAATTCCAGTAACAACTTGACTTCAGGAAATTAATACCATGGCCAGCAGAATATACCGGTGAGAAAAGAGATGGGAGAAAGTAGACGTGCGTTGAAATTACTCATTCACGGTTTAGAAAAAACTTACGCTGTCTCAGGTTAATAAACCAAGATGAAAAGAAAACCACTGATAAAAATGCCAAAAGCCGTTTCCTCAATGACAGTATGAAATGACGACTTTTGCTGGGGGATGAAACTAAGAGGGGAAAGGAACACTGATCATGAAATACCTTTCCGTGCTGGCTACTTTTACCATACACACAGCACAACCAGGCTGACTGATCTTCGAAGGGAACACCCTACACAGTCATTTAATGTAGCTGTTTCGGCGAAAGTCATCGGTGAAACGCTGAACAAAAACGGTTTTACCTCTTGTAGGAAAACGTAAGATAACCCTGGGTGGCTGGTTATGAAGTTCACAGTGGACGTTTTCAGCCTTTCCAGCATCACAATGGAACACAGAGGAGAGAAATTCTTCATCAGCCAACATCTGTCATCTGTAAAGAGAAAATTCAACCACCTCACTATTTCGGTGGGACAGGAATGCCGCTGAACTCCGTGCCCTTTCGGACTACCATTTCCTTGGCTAAACTGTGAACCCTTTGGCGGGAGGAATCATGTTTGAGTCCTTTTCAGGAGGCCACACTGTGTAACGGGAACACACCTGGGCTGAGAAGTCAATCCAGGTTTGCCACCTACTAGCTGTGTGGCCTTGGGCAACTCTTCTCATCTGTAAAACGGTGAAAACAAGAGTTTCACTCTCAGGACCCTGGTGAGGGCTTAGAGGCACCGTACAGGGTGCACAGCCTGGGCCACAGCGCACGTCTAGGAGTTCACAGCCTTGTTACGGTCCACCCTCAGTAAATCACCCACTTCCTCTCATTACCCCGGTTAAGATGAGCTCGGAGCAAGGTTCGGGCTTCCCTTTTCATCTCCTTCTTGCTTTTCTCCGGCATTGCGTAGTGAGCCGCGTTGATAGTGAGGCGGGAGTGGGTGTAGGTGGAGAAGACATCTTGGGAAGGCTGGCCTTGGCCGATGGTAAAACCCAACACCTGCACCTGGCCATAAAGGCAAGTCACACGGCAGATGCCACTAAAGGTAAAACCCTAGCAGGGAAAGAAAAAAGAAAGGGAAAAGTAACATAACAGACTCTGTTACCAATGACTGACATCTTCTGAGACCCTTAATGACTATGCACATATCACAAGGTGGCACATTTCTAAATAACAATACATTGTAGTAGGTGACTCTCAGGCACTCCATGTTTTGGACCTAAGATCATACCCCATGGCAGCTACCGGTGCAGCTGGTGAACATGGACACAGAAAACAAGGGGGTCCCATGAACCCTGCTCCGCTGTCCTCCTGGCTCTTGCCTTTAAAAGGTGCACTGCCTGCCATGTCTCTGCGTTCGTGGTTTTTTTTTTTTTTTTTTTTTTCCTCACTTTCCTCCTGCACTGAAGGGAGACCTCCCACACCAAGAGTCCAAGTGAAGAGCAGGAGGGGGGCTACAACCAGCCTTAGTGGATTCGGATCCTGGCTCTACCGCTACTGTGTTCCTTTTGGCAAGTTACCTAAACTAAACCTCAGTGCCTTCCTCTGTAAACACTCACAGTAATAGCGGTAATGACTCCATGCGAGCTGGGAGTACTGAATGGGCTCATACACCCAAAACACTTAACATGCAGAGACCGGCATCACTACGCACCCTTTTATTATTATTAACCCTTACCATTAAAGTCCCTTTCTGCTCTGAAGGTCTCGATGAGCCTCGGCAGAGACCTTCTTACCCTCTGCTCAGCACCGCCACCAAAAGGAATGGAGGCCGGGGAACCCGCAGAGGGGACCTGGTCTTCTCCCGGCCTGCGACCCCTGGGGCTGCGTCCCCGCTCTCTCCTGGCGCGACTCACCTGATCCCGCGGCAGCAGCAGCAACGCGCGGCCGGGGCCGGCGGGCCGCAATGGGGGGATTGGGAGGGGCGCGGGGACACTCGGGGCAGGTTCCTCGTCCGAGGCCGGGCTGGGGGCCTGGTTGGGGGCCGGGCTGGGGGCTGCGGTCTTGGGCCTCGGGGCCGCCGCCGCGCGCGACACCAGGCAGGTGCCCGCCCGCCAGTCCGCGCCGGCCGCCTGGGCCTGCAGCAGCCGCCGCCGCAGGCGCCTCCTGCCGCACCAGCGCAGGATCCGGAGCCGGCGGCGAGGCCGGCGGCTGAGGATGAGCTGGGGCCGGGTCTTGCGGGCTCGCGCCCACGTGGAGCGAAAGGGACCCCTCCTCTGCAGCTGCGACGAATCCGCCATGCTGGGCGCCGGCGCGGGCGGCCCTGGAAGCTCGCGAGATCTCGTCGCCCCGCCCCGCGGCCGGTCGGACGGCCGGAAGGTGAGGCCTGGGAGTCGCGGGCGCCCGCGGCAACGCGAGTGCTGGCTGCTGACCGTCCCCGCGGCGCACCCGCGCCGCGGCTGTGCCTGCAAGCCTCCCGCTGGCCTGCGGGGTCCCTGCGGTTGGCGTTTCGGCGACCACCGACCGAGCGATCCCACATTATGGCCTGCGTTTACATTATGCAAAAGACCACCCGGGCCCCTAGAGAGTGACAGCCAGATCCACAACCCCGAGTCCCGGGCCACCTCTCCGGAAATCCATCCAACCGGGATAATTTTTTTTTTCCTGCAAAAAAAAAAAAAAAAAGCTGTAGGACTGGCGGTTTAAACAAATCCCGGCAATTTGCATACTCTTTGTTTGCATGCATTTGTCTTTGGGTTGAAGGGGGCAACCCTGGATAACAAGGCAAAAACCTCGGAAGTTCCCTGTCAGAAAACTGAGGACTAGGGGGCAGGGAGGTCAACCCAAAGACATGTTTCATTTTGTAAACTGAGGCCCATGTGAAAGGTTCTAAAACTGGCAGTGAGGCAGGAAACAAGAAGGAGGAAACTCTGGAGGTACCCCAGAGCTAAGATAAAGGACAAAGATATAAGACAGGGACATCCTAAAACCAGTTGTTCCCGCTTTCTGGAAAAGCGCTGAATCATGGTGAATCAGGAGTGCACCTGCGCAGAGGATGCTACTGACCCCTGCTTCATTAGAATAGTATTATAATAAATTAACATTGCGGGACCCCCCTCCCGGTTGGCCAATCAATGAAAATCATGAGAGACCACATGCGCAGTAGCTTTAAAGTAATGTGCTCGCGAAATAAAACTCGGCCCAAACTAGCCAGAAAATATCCGCCCTGTAAGAATAGAATCCCTCCAGCCCCTGAGGTCAATCTCTGCTCGGAGTTGGCTTGCTCCCACATTCTGTGGAGTGTACCATCGCTTAATAAATCTGCTGTCTCTTTTTGTGCTGTCAAGTCTGCGTGCTTGGTCCAAATCTTTGTCCCCAATGGCCAAGAACTTGGGTACTTGGGCCCACCTGTGACAGCGGCTCTAGATAACAACCCTCCATACCCTGTCCCTCAGGCTCCCCAGAGAAGGTGTGTCCCTGCCTCCCTCTGCACCCACCCCAGTCCCCCAAAATGCAAGGGTTCCCTGCCTGAGCCAGGTGAGGCACAAGGGCTGGGACCAGAACCCACAGGGTCCAGAGGAGCCAGTGAGAGCTGCCAGGAACCCAGACCAGTTCCCGAGCATGACCACCGGCTGGAAGCCAAGGCAGAGAGCCTGGTGCCGGCAACACCTGGGTTCCAGCCCCATCCATTTGTGTCTCCGCCAATCTGCTCAGAGGGCAAGGCTCTGCCTTGCGGGCCCAGGACTGTCTGGCCAGCATGTCATCGGGGTGGCCCACCTGGCTGTCCTGCAGCTTCCCCTTCCCTGCTGCTGGGCTTTTTCAGCTGCCCCCGACTTCAGCCTCCTGGAGGATTACCTTGGTGCAGGCCTGTCCTCTCTCCACACTGTCTCCAGGGCAGACACAGACCCACAGTGACCCTCTGTGACAGGGCAGTGAAGGCTCAGCAGAATTGTCCCTTAGGGGCACCCGTGCCTCCAGGGTCCTCTCCTGCCCTCCTCAGCCAGGACCTTGCCGGTTCTGTCCCTGGGGTGCCCACTTGAACTCCCTCCAGTCCTGCTCCGCCTGGGCCTTCCCAGGCACTCTGGCCAGCTTCCGCTCCGTAATTCATTCTTTCGTCCTGGCTATTAAAACGCTTTGTGTTACGGTGCCCTTCCGGTTACTTCCTGGCTTTGTGACCTAACTAGACAGCAAGGACTAAAGCGAGTGTAGTAGGCTCTCCACTTCGCCATCTCCTCCCCGCTCCTCCCCACTTCCAGACGCCTTGCTCTCCCAGATGGCAAGTGTGGTTGTCCTCAGGGAGGGACGTGAAGACACATGGCAGGGGATGCTTCAGGAGATTAGTGAACCTAAACTGGGTTGGTGCCTTCATGAAGTCCACAGCCAGGCAGAGGAAAACGGGTGCTTTTCTGGTAAAAAAAAAAAAAAAAAAAAAAAAAAAAAAAAGTTGCTTATGGTCTGTGCAAATCACAGGTGTGGGGGGCTGGAGGTGCGACCAGTGCTTGGCAGCTGGATGCCCTAAACATGAAGCACCCCTGACAGCTGGCCCAGGAGGAAGGTTGAGGAAGGTTCTGGAAGGTTCTGGCTCATGAGGACTGGTCCAAAGAGCTGCAGGTAGAGCCTGGGAAGAGAAGATTTTGGCGGGGGTGGGGGAGCCTGGGAAGAGAAGATTGGGGCGGGGAGAGAAACATAAAAACTGGCTTCGGATGACCACAGGGCTGTCAGGAGCAGGACGCACTGCGCTTCCTCCAAGTGATGTGAGGGTTGGAGTGACAGAAATGACGGAAGGCCCTTTGGAAAACCAGAGAGACTGCAAAGCAGACCAGGGTAGCACACTCTTCGGGCGGGACTGAGTCACATCCCCCCGCCAGGGCACCCCTGTTGGGGTCCAGCCCGCAGGTCCCAAATAGGCCACGGGAAGCAAGGCTCCCGCTGCACGCGTGGGTGCGCTGGTGAGAAGCACGGGTTCAGCAGGGTTGGGCAGGTGTGATGGTCCATGTCACGTGCCAGCCGGGCTAGGGTGCGGTGCCCAGTTGTCTGACCCAGCAGCCACCGATACTGCTGTGGAGGTGTTTCTAGACGAGTTTCACATTTAAATCAACAGACTCAGTGAAGTTGAAGAATGTAAGAAAAAAGACCGGCGTCCCCGAAATAGGAAGGAATTCAGCCTTTGGACTCAAAATACAACATCAACTTTATGGGAATTTCCAGCCTTCCCTGCAAACTTTGGACTTGCCAGCCCCCACACGCGTGTGGGCTAATTCCATAAGACAACCCTCTCTCTGTATCCTATTGGTTCTGTTTTTCTGGAGAAGCCTGGTGAATACAGCAGGTTTCTCTGCTACACGAGTTTGTGAGCCTTATTTTTTTTTTAAGATTTTTTATTTAGTTAGTTTTAGAGAGAAGCATCAACGTGTGTTTGCCTCTCACACACCCCACACTGGGGACCTGGCCTGCAACCCAGGCATGTGCCCTAACTGGGAATTGAACCTACAATCCTTTGGTTCGCAGGCCCGGCGCTCAATCCACTGAGCTACGCCAGCCAGGGCTGTGAGCCTTATTTTTAATTGATTTTTTCCATTATCATTTAGTCCTCTTATATCTTCCCTCCCCCCTTTTTCTAATTTATTAATTTTAGAGAGAGAGAGGAAGGGAGAGAGAGAGAAACATCAATTCATTGTTCCACATACGTATGCATTCATTGGTTGATTCTTCTACAGGCCCTGACCAGGATTGGAACCCATAACCTTGGCATATTGGGACAATGCTGTAACCAGCTGAACTACCAGCCAGGTCCATGAGCCTTTCAATGCTGACATGCTTTTCCAGGTGGGGCATGGTATGCCCATTTCTCCAGGTTGTTCTCCACCTTCTCCGAAGGCCTGTTTTCAGAACTGTGGGTATGGGACAAAACCCACAGCAGGTCCTGGTTGTAGGGGACTGGGCAGATAACCTCAGAGATTCCTTTCCAGCTCCCAGGCCGGGGACTCTTCCCAACCCTTGCCTTGGCTTTCCCTTCAGACCCAGCAGCTTCAGCAGCCATGGCCGCCACTTTTTCTGGGCCATGCGCGCTTTGGCCTTGAGGCGATAAACATCTCCAGGCCCTGCTGCCCTGTGTCACTCTGGGAGGCGAGCTGTACGATGTGTGCGCTCAGAGTCAGCCGACATGTATGCCACTCTGAGCATGCTCTCCCCACTGGGGACACCCCACAGGGATCCGAGGAAACCCTTCCCACTATTCCCCCATAGCCGTGATGGTGGCTGGGTCCAACCCCACCCCCCACGCTGCCGCTCCTGCAGCCCTGCCGAGCCCCTCCTGGTGCCCCCCAGTGAGCAGGAGCCCCCACAGTTTGCCCTTTTCCCCTTCTGAAGTCCAGCGTGCACTGGGGCAGGCGTGCAGTCTGGCCCCTGATCTCCCGGGTGGCCACAGCTCCTCAGTCACATCACAGAGGTCCCTGTCCCTGGGGATCCCTGGCCCAGTGTTCGTCTTCTGTAAGGGCTGCTTCCCCATCTTCCTGCCTCCACACACCTGGGAAAACCCATTCTCCTTTGAAACTTCTGCCCCCGAGGTTGGCTGTCGCCATGGCCTCGGCTTTTACCTTCTCAACACTACCAGGTTCATCCCTCTTCCCCATCACCATGGCCAGGGCTTCAACTCACACCACCACCCTCCCTCTCTGGCCGATTCCATCAGCCTCCTAGGGGTTCTCCCTGACTTGTTCTTGAGCCTTTTCTAACATGTTCGTCCCTGAACTCCGAGACGCATTCCTGAAACACAAGTCTGAACATGTCACTTCTCTGCCTAAACCCTAGAGGTTCGCCATGACGACAGCTGAGGCCCCCTGCCCTGACTGGACACGCCTACTCATGCGCTCCTTCTTCCTGGAATCTGACCTCCCGCCAGCCCAATGGAAGCTCCTATAGGGCCCCGAACAGACTACCCCATTTCACTCCCTGGGCAGGTTTTGCTCCCTCTCCTTAGCATGCGTGACCCCTCCCCTTTGTCCACCAGGCAGGGTCCCATTCCTGTCCCAAAAACCTCCCCTGAGGCCTGCCCCCTTTTCCATATATAACTTGTCAGCCTCATATGTCAAGCAGTGCTGTCTTTTAAAAACAGGGCGGGGACCTGTCTCCATCCTGTGTCTCCACGCCAAGCACAGGGCACTGGGGTGCCCTCAGTCAAGTGTGGGGCCACAGAACTTGCTGAACCTAACCCTCACAGAGCAGGTACGAGGCCACAGGTGTGAGGATGATTGGGAGGTAGCAGTACCCTCTTTTCTGTGCATCATTCTCAGTTACATGCACCAGGTGGAGATCATGGCACTGCTGCTACAGAGTTTTGAGTGGGTCTGTATCTCACTGGTGAGCAGCGACAGTAACTTCGGGCAGCTGGGCGTACAGGTGCTGGAGAACTGGGACACCGAAGGGGCATCTGCCTCACGTTCAAGGCCACTGTGCCCTTCTCTGCCCGGCCGGGCAACCAGAGGATGCGGAGCACCATCCTCTGCCTGGCCTGAATGAGGACCACCATCGTGGTCATTTTCTCCAGGAGGCAGCTAGACAGACTAGACTGTTCTCGGAGTCCATGGTGCTGGCCACCCTGACAGCCAAGGGGGGGGGGGTTGCCCCAGAAAGCTGGGCCATCTCCACACACATCAAGGTGCCTGGGATCAGGGGTGTGGCCCTCTGGGTGCTGGGTGTGGCCCTCTGGCCGAGGCTTGTCCTTGGCCTGAAGGAATTTGACAGACAACAGGACCCAGAAGGCTTGCCCAGGGGCTCCTGGGGCAGCAGCAACCAGCGTTGCAGGGAGTGCTGGGCTTTCATGGTACAGAAGATGCCAGTGCCCTGAGCATTCTCTGTGAGCTCCGCCTACAACTTACACAACTTATATGGGGCTGTCCTGGTGGCTCACGCCTCCTCCACCAGCTCCTGGGCTGTGCCTCCAAAGCCTGTTCCAGACACTCGGTCCATCCCTGGCAGGTAAGGCTGCCCAGCTCCTGGCACCCATATCAGGGTGCTTTCCTGAGGGAAGCAGGGGGCCACTCCTTGGCCAGCCTAAGTGCTGGGGGTGGGGGACAAAGGTGACCAAGTAGAAAGTTGATCCCTTCTCTTAGGCTTTTCTTCTCTGATCCTTGGCCCCATTTTTAACCCTGGAATCAGGGCTAGAAATCCCTGTGAAAGGGTCCTTTGTTAGAAGCCTCCTCTCAGTCAGGAGGCTGGTTGGAGGGTCAGTGGGCACCCTAAGACAGGAGGGGGCTCTCAGAAAGGGATCAGAATTCCCAGGCGGGCTGAAGCTGCCGGACAGGACCCATCAAGGCCCGGGCCCTTGCTTCCTGAGCTATCAGGGTCTGGGAAGGTCAAGGAGGGTCAAGGAGGGTCAAGGAGGAGCAGTCTGTGTCATCATGTCACGCCGCCATCACTTTCTACTTCAGCTTCTGGAGCAGATATGCAAGGTGAATTTCCCTCTGCATAAGGACACTGTGACACTTAATGACAATGTCCTTAAATTGTCATTGCACCCCCTCAGCAGCTACAACATAACTGCCCTGGACTGGAGTGGCCCCAAGTGGACCTTCACAAGGTCACTGACTCCACACGTGGCCTCCAGTCTGGCTGGACATACATAAGACCAAACCCAGCCCTGGCTACTGTGGCTCAATGGATTGAGCACTGGACTGTGAACCAACAGGTCCCTGGTTTGATTCCCAGTCAGGGCACATGCCTGGGTTGCAGTCCAGGTCCCCAGTGGGTGGCGCATGAGAGGCAACCACACACTGATGTTTCCCTCCCTTTCTCCTTCCCTTCCCCTCTCTAAAAATAAATAAATAAAATATTTAGAAAAAAAAAAAAAAGACCAAACCCAGTGGCATGGAAAGGACAGCCAGGTAATGAGAACATGTACTCACCAGTGATTGCCTTAGGGCTGGCCCAGGGCTCGGGGGCAGTTCTGGCACAGCTCACACAGGCAGGAGGGGCTCCCGGGTCCCAGGCCCCCATGGCTCTACCTGGCCCTGCCAAGGAAACTCCACAGGCTATGAGACAGATGCCCAGTTGCGGTTGGTTCATACAAACAGGGGCCTTGCCCTGTGAGTGAGCCAGGGGTGTGGATGCACAGATTCTGTTTTCCATTCCACGTGTGAATATCCCTTGACGTGGGATCCACCGTGCAGTTACAGAACAACTGTGGCTGCTGGCAGGTGTCTGTCTTCATGCACCAGCGACTGTCTTGAAAGGCACCAGTGAGCGATGGTGGGCTTCCACCACTGTTGCTTCGAGCGTATGCCCTGCGAAGCCGGGATCTTCCTCAACAAGAGTGGTTGAAGCCCAAGTGAATGGGTGAACAGCTGCACAGCAGGTGAAGGGACATCCCTGGGGCTACATGCGTGCACACCTGACCCCAGAACCAGGGCCCCAGTCACTTTGCTCCCAGGTAGGTATAGGTTGGAGGGCATTGGCCCAGACCATTCTGATCAACCAGAAAGAAACAACCAGTTGAAAGCTTCAGGCCAACCTTGCCCTTTATTAGACAGTTCCCAACCAACTCCTACAGATGCAGTCTTATTCTAAATTTAACCTCTTTATCCAAATGGGCATAGCTATGTTCCCATTGTACCTTCCCATGCTATCCCTCTATTGTCCATTGCAATAGACAGCTAGATACTAGATTCAAGACACTAGACAGCTAGTACCTTGAAACAAAACTTGGCTGGAATGCATATAAGCAGAAAAATAAGAGCATAAGCCACCCAGAGATGTAAGGCCAAGATCAGAAAGCAAACTGAGGTAACTAGGGCTCAGCTCAGAGCTGGATTCCAGGGGCCACATGATTTCCTTTTACTACCCCTGTGGGAATGCATCTCTTCTGTCCTCCAGAGAGTCAATTCAGAGAAAACATAGAGTGGGAGCTCAAAAAGGTGGATTTGCTTCGTGCAAATGCTGGGGAGAGAGATGCAAATGGCTTTTCTTTGGGGCTGGTTGCTCCCATTCATCGTAGCTTCACTGGCCTGTGGGCAGAGCCACCAGGGTAAGGCCCTTCCTAGGGACCTCTCAGTTTTTCATTCTTGGCTTGGGAAATGAGCCCAATCCAGACTCCCGGCTACCAGTAGAGGTGACCTGTACGTCTTGGTTGCGCTTCCCGACTGGGCGAGGATGGAGCGCTGCCTCTTCAACCCTGAAAGCATCAAACCACAGCCTGAACCTCGGCGGGGAGCCGGATGAGGACCAGGGTCCCAGTTTGGCGTTGCTAAGCAACTCCGGGAGGCGGGCCCAATGCAGAGAGAACGCGGTTTTGCCCCGCCTCTTTCACACCCATTGGCCGTTTTCTCCTTGGCCCCGCCCCCCGAGCTCACACTTGGAAGCCCTGCGCCTGCGAACTGCTCCGCCCCGGCGGGCGCTCCCGGACGTCACAGCGGACGCGCCCTGACGTTACGTCCGGCAGCGGCGACGACAGCGTCTCCGTACGGTGCCCTGGGCACGTACAGTCCGAGCAGTTAGTCGGTGGGGCTGTGAAGTGGACGCCGCTTGGAACCAGTGGGGCCGGCGCGGGCAGGACTGGCCCGGGTGAGAAGGGCGGGGCGAGAGAGGGAAGAGCGCTAACCGAGTTTGACCGCAGCCGCTTTTCGTACGGCCGCTCCGGACTTGTGGGCGCGGCGTGGGCTTCGCTCACCTGTCCGCAGCCGTCGCCCTCTCCTCCCATGGATTCTCTCTCTTTGCCAGGCTTATCAGTTCGTGCTGATCCCCTGTCTCTTTCCCCAAACTTTGTTCCTTTCATCTGCTCCCCTTGATGAACCTGTCCTATCTCACTTCAAGCCATGTAGCCTCCCCCCACCTAGTCCCCTTGTGCCCCTGCCACTCACTCGCTGGCCAACCTGATTGTGGACTGCTCACCAGACCCCCGCCCCCAGGAAGGCTTTGCATCTGTTTCTGTCTCAGCATGCACACTCTAATCTCGATCTGAGCCCTTGTTGTGGTCAATGTGACTGAGTAGAGGTCACCTCTCTTTTCCCTGGGCTGGCCAGGGTGTCACTTATGCCTCCCTCCCCTCCAGACAGACCATGGACGGCTCCTTCATCCAGCACAGTGTGAGGGTCCTGCAGGAGCTCAACAAGCAGCGGGAGAAGGGCCAGTACTGCGACGCCACCCTGGACGTGGGAGGCCTGGTGTTCAAGGCGCACTGGAGTGTCCTTGCCTGCTGCAGCCACTTCTTCCAGAGCCTCTACGGCGATGGCTCAGGGGGCAGTGTGGTCCTGCCTGCTGGCTTTGCTGAGATTTTTGGCCTCTTGTTGGACTTTTTCTACACCGGTCACCTCGCGCTCACGTCGGGGAATAGGGATCAAGTGCTCCTGGCTGCCAGGGAGCTGCGAGTGCCAGAGGCCGTTGAGCTGTGCCAGAGCTTCAAACCCAAAACCTCAGTGGGACAGGCGCCTGGTGGCCAGAGTGTGCCGGGGAAGCCTGTCCCCCGGGACGTGAACAGCCACCTCAAGGTGCTGGCAGGCTTGGAGGGGGAAGAAGTTTCAAGGACTGTGGGTCAAGTGCCCAGAGATCCGGAGCTCAGTGGCAGTCACAGCCCGCAGAGGCCCCAGCTTGGCCTCCCTGCTCCGATGGAGAGCCCCTCCTTCCTGCGTGGGAAAATCAAGCAGGCCCTGAAGCTTTGTGCCCCAGAGGACAAGGAACCCGAGGACTGCAAATTGCCCCCAAGGCCCTTCGAGGCTGAAGGTGCCCAGCTGCAGGGCAGGAGTGATGAGGTGCTGTGCCCAGGGTGCTGGAAAGAGGGAGGCGGGCATAGCGGGGAGAGACGGACACTTTTCTGGCATGAGCCAGACCCCAAGGTAGAACGTGTGTTACGCAGGTTTGAAATAAGCTTTGGCCAAATGGAGGAAACCTGCTCTGTCCTGCAGCCCCAGGCTGACTTTTTTGCAAGTCTCAGCTGTCAGCAGTTGCCAGCTGCTCGGGGTGGAGTGGGCGGCATCAGGGTTGCGGTGTTTCCCAGAGCAGTGAGGTCCAGCCACACTTGCAGTTCCACGAATTCCATGAATTCGCTGACGGGGCCCCCTCCTGCTGCCTCTGCTCTAGTGGGAAGTGGTGGTTCAAGTCGAGGACGACAGGGATGGCGACTGTGTCTCTGAGACGGAGGCCCTGCCGACCAGGAGGAAATCAAACGTGCTCAGAAAGCCCTGTGCTGCCGAACCAGCCCTGGACGCAGGAGCCCCAGCGGCCGAGCCCCCTGAGAGCAGAAAAGGTACAGCGGTGCCGGTCGAATGCCCCACGTGCCATAAAAAGTTCCTCAGCAAATATTACCTGAAAGTCCACAACAGGTAAATGTTCTGATTTTCTATTTGCTTTTCTTGTCTGCCATTCCCATGTTGGGGGAGGGGGCCTGTTCTCCCCACTTCTGGGCCAGGGGCCCCTCTCAGACCCACAGAGTGCTTGGTGCAGGCGCACCTCTGGTCTTCAGGGTGTGAGAACCGAGCCTCGGGTTGGAACTCTTTGTCCCCTTTTCCTGTGGGCCTCTGGTTGGAGTGGATTTGTGGACACTTGTTGACGGGTTCCACCCGCTGTGGACCTTGACTCCCGTTGTCTGCAGCCAGGGTGTGAGAGAGGTCTGAGGCCCACGCTGTGGATGAGGCCCCAGCGTGGGCACTTCTGCAGCCTGACAGTGTCGGCTGTGGGCCATCGCGTCAGCATGGAGAGGCCCTGGTGCCACCTAGTTTCCTGGAAGTGTTAGCGTTGGGCGTCAGTGGAGCCTAAAGGACCATTCGTTTGTCGGACACTGTAGTATCAAATCAGGAAAGCAAGTGCCACGTGACGCTGTTGTAACTTAAAGTAGTTGCAGTTAAATGAATACAGTTTCTCCGACGTACTCGTCATCGCAAGTGCTCAGCAGCCACGGGTCGCTGGCTGCCCAATGGGACCGCGCAGGCACAGGCATTCCGCTGCCGCGGAGGGCTCCCCCGGAGCAGCTGCGCCCAAGTTTCTGCGGGTCTCCAGGGATGGCAGCTAGGCGACCAGCCTTCCAGTCCTGCCTCTCCCTGGCCCGAGACATCACTGGTCCACCATGGTGCGCTTCTCTCGCCAGGTTAGGGCCACGTGTGCTTTCTCAGCATGACACTCTGGGATGCCACAGGTGGCCGACTGGAGTTGGAGCTGGAACCTGTTTACTCTCCCTGCTTTGGGGAGGTCCCGGTGTGGGAGGCGCCCTGGGGCGATCCCCAGTGCCAGGCTGGGCTGGGCTGCAGGCTGCTGGGCTGGGCTGCAGGCTGCTGGGCTGGGTTGGGGGGTGTGAACACTAAGACGGAGAGACCTGGGAATGAGGCCCGCCCGGTAGGGGGCATGCCCACTGTACCCTCCCAGGCCCCAGGCCTTTTCTCCGTGGATGTGGGTGGCACGGGAGGGTCCTGTGCAAAGCAGTGATAAGGGCCGACCGAACGGGTTCCTTCGACCGCTGAACGGTATCAGGAGGCGGGTGTGGAGCCGACAGGTGGGAGGCTCAGGCCGCAGCCCAGGGGCTGGTTGGCCGCACTGGGGGGTAGCAGGAGGTGAGGTGGAGTGGTCGGCTCTGGCCACAGTTTTGAAGGTGGAGTCCGCAGAAGTTACAGGCAGACTGAATGGTTTCTCCAGTGAGTCTGGACCCAGGGGTGGTTCTGCCTCCAAAGAGGTGGGCAGAGCTCCAGGGTGGCCCCTCAGGCCTGGAGCGGGGCTCCCCCTCCTCCTCCAGGCTCACCAGCCATACGATGAGCCCCTGGGAGCCAGAGGGGGCGCTGGGTGAGGGCGAGGCTGAGTCGCTCAGCCCCCACACCCGCTGTGGCTTCTTCTCCTGGCAGGAAACACACTGGCGAGAAGCCCTTCGAGTGCCCCAAATGTGGGAAGTGCTACTTTCGGAAAGAGAACCTCCTGGAGCACGAAGCCCGGAACTGTATGAACCGTGCAGAACAGGTACTTGTGGGCTGGCCCAGGCCCTGTGGGTGGGGACATGCTAGCCTGTGTGCTCCTGCCATTGGGAGGGGCCTCCAGGAGACTTAGGTGGGACTGTAAACTCAAGAGAGCTGCAGGGTCCTTGGATGCCATCGAGTTGACTCCCTGGTATTACAGGTGGGGACACAGGTCCCAAGAGTGAAAGGGACAGCCCAAGAGGCATTTTGGGTTTGCCTGTCCGGCCCCTGGACTTTGGAGAAGGGGCCCCTAGGTGTGTGGGGGGTGGGGGGTTGCTGGAAAAGACCACCTGGCCACTCCCTTCCCCCCACTGACTGGCCTGTTTAGTGGGGCCAGCCAGACCTGCCCCTGTGAGGCCTGCTGCCAGGGTGGGGGCTGCAGGTAAGGCTGCGAGGCCCCTGCCCCCAGCCTGCTGGGCCCAAGAAGGGCCTGGTGTGGTGGGTTTGCAGCAGTCAGGGTCAGGGCAGGCAGGTTACGTGTTGCCCTCTCCCACCCTAGCGGCCCCCTCCTCGGGCAGACTCCTCCCAGCAGCGAGTGGAAGCCCGGGCAGAGGCCGCCGTCGCAGGCAGAGGCCCCCCCCTGACGCCGGCCCTGCTTGCCCCTCACACTGCCAGGTCTTCACGTGCTCCGTGTGTCAGGAGACCTTCCGCCGGAGGATGGAGCTGCGGGTGCACATGGTGTCCCACACAGGGGAGATGCCCTACAAGGTCAGGCTCCTCCTGTCCCTGGGGCCATGGGCCACGGGGCAGCCCCAGGATCCCCCCAGCTGAGCCCTTTACTTGGGATGGTGTCAGGCGCCCCCCTTGCCAGCTTCAAGGAGCCCAGCCTTCCCTACCCCTCCGGTGCCCCCGCACCTTCAGGCTGGGCCCCTGGTGCTTTCCGGGCCCTTGTTTATTTCCACGGAGGGCAGCCTTTTACCAGTGCATCCTTCACCCAGGTCAGGGGGCCTCCAGCATCTCAGGCTGGGCACTGCCCTCTGGTCCCTGCAGAGCCTGGGGGTGGCTGGGGTTTTGGGGGCAGGTTGCCTCAAGTGCCTGTGGGCCTGTCTTCCAGTGCTCCTCCTGCTCCCAGCAGTTCATGCAGAAGAAGGACTTACAGAGTCACATGATCAAGCTGCACGGAGCCCCTAAGCCCCACGCTGTAAGTGCCAGGCCCTGCTGAGGGCCGGGCCAGCACACGCTGATGCCAGGACTGGAGCTGCTCCAGAAGGGCGGCTTTGCGGTTTCTGCCATGCAAGGTGTTCGGGGCGGGGGGCTCCAGGGCGTCCTCACCCTGACCCTGGCCCTGCTCCCTCTGCCTGGACCCCTCTGCCCTGCAGTGTCCCACCTGTGCCAAGTGCTTCCTGTCCCGAACGGAACTGCAGCTGCACGAGGCTTTCAAGCACCGAGGGGAGAAGCTGTTTGTGTGCGAGGAGTGTGGGCATCGGGCCTCGAGCCGCAATGGCCTGCAAATGCACATCAAAGCCAAGCACAGGTGGGGGTTGGCCCACCTTCCCCCAGGGCCAGGGCCTGCGCCAGCGCCAGCTCCAGGCCAGCGAGGGGGCCCGGGAGTCTGTTTGCTGACACTCACACGGAACACTGTCTCTCCCACCCTGAGTGTGGCACCTGCAGGCACATCAGAGGATGAGCAAGTGTGCCAATCAGAGGCTGGGGGAGGGCATTGCAGGCTAAGACGAGACTGCTCCCCTGGGCAGATTCTCAGTTCCTGGTGCTCCAGGCTGGAGTTGGTGCCCCTTTCCTGGTGCTGTCCAAGCCCTCCCTCCTCCAGGCAGCTCATCAAATCCTAGGCCCCTCCAGTGGCTCGGGCAGGCTCGCCCTGGCCTTGGTGTTTCCTTAGCTCGGGCCAGGAGGGCTCCCGGCTGCAGCGGAGTGAAGGGCGCCTCCTCCCTCGGTAATGGCCTCTGCCTGTGTCCCCGCCCGGACAGGAACGAGAGGCCTTTTGTCTGCGAGTTCTGCAGCCACGCCTTCACCCAGAAGGCCAACCTCAACATGCATCTGCGCACGCACACAGGCGAGAAGCCTTTCCAGTGTCACCTCTGTGGCAAGACCTTCCGCACCCAAGGTGAGGCAGGCCTGTCCCCCGCTGTCCCATCCCAGGGCTGAGCCCCAGAGACTGGACCTCGTCTGTCCCCACAGCCAGCCTGGACAAGCACAACCGCACCCACACCGGCGAGAGGCCCTTCAGCTGTGAGTTCTGCGAGCAGCGCTTCACCGAGAAGGGGCCCCTGCTGAGGCACGTGGCCAGCCGCCACCAGGAGGGCCGGCCCCACTTCTGCCAGATCTGTGGGAAGACCTTCAAAGGTGCCTGGGCTTTCCAAGGCCCTCCCCCCTCATCCTTCCATCTAAGCCCTGGGCGGAGGAGAGGGCTGGGCCATCCCCACTTGGGGTTGGAGGGTCGGTCTCCAGTGGGCAAGGCCGCCTGCAGCCGAGGCTTCCACAGGTCCCTCCTCAGCGGGGCACCCCGGCGATCTCTCCCATTCCCTGTGGTTGTCTGCTTCGACTTGCGCGCGGGGGTGGAAGCTCCCCAGGGTGGGCACTGTAGTCTGTGGGGGGTGCTGAGCAGCAGCTGAAACCCAGAGGACTTGGCTCAGGGCAGGGTCCTGCCCTTCCCAACCCTCCCCTGCCGGGCTCCCTGCCCCCCTGCAGCGGTGGAGCAGCTGCGTGTGCACGTCAGGAGGCACAAGGGCGTGAGGAAGTTTGAGTGCACGGAGTGCGGCTACAAGTTCACCCGGCAGGTAGGCCTGGGGTCACCTTCCTGCCCCCCCTGGCCCCTCCCAGCCCAGCCCTGAGTCCCCCTGCCCCCTAGGCCCACCTGCGGAGGCACATGGAGATCCACGACCGGGTGGAGAACTACAACCCTCGGCAGCGGAAGCTCCGGAACCTGGTCATTGAGGACGAGAAGATGGTGGTGGTGGCGCTCCAGCCGCCTGCTGAGCTGGAGGTGGGCTCAGCTGAGGTCATCGTGGAGTCCCTGGCCCAGGGCGGCCTGGCGCCCCAGCTCCCGGCCCAGAGACTGTGCGCGGAGGAGGGCTTCGCAGGCCCGGGCGTTGTGGCGCCCTCTCTGCTCATCGCGGCTGCCATTCCTGAGGACTGCGACACGTAGCCCTCCCCCACTGCCTCCCCCACGTGGCTCCGGCCCCCAAATAAACCACGTGGCTTTGGACTCGATTGTTGTGTTCCCTGGGTTACTCCGGGGCCTGCAGCTTTCCACCCCACCTCCCAAGAAACAGCGCCCTGGCTGCTCCCAGCCCCAGCCAACCCCTCCCCCCTTGTTGGAAGCGCTCAGCAGTGACACCTGGGTGGGGAGTTGAGGGAGCCAAGCCTCCGGTCCAGGTCCAGGAGGCTGTCACCTGCCTCCCAGCCCTTCTTTAGTCAGGGTGTTGGGACTGGGAGCAGAGCCACGCTCAGCAGTAACATTCTGAGCACTCCTGGGGGCCTGAGGAGGGTCAGGCCCGTGGGTCAGCAAACTGGACCCCGGTGGCGGCTGGCCTGCGGGTAAGACCCTTCCCTGGGGGTGCGGGGGCACTGAGCGTGGGTAGCTTGCTCAGGAAACCTGGGGCACAGGCAAGGACAGGCCTGGAGTGCTGACAGGTCCCCATGGAGGGTGGGGTGCTGGAGGCAGGTCGCATCCAAACCCCTCTCCGGCTCATTTGCAGTTCTGTGGTGGGGGCAAGCTCCATTTTCTCCTCTTTCACTGGAACCTGTGACAGTGGGCTCTGGTAGGCGAGGACTGAGTGAGTGTCCTCCGGACAGCGGGACACCCCTGACTTCCCTGGGCTGGGGGCCACTCTGCGGATGGCTCCCCTCTGGCACTGCAGCTGGGTGCCCAGAGCAAGCCCCACCAGGCCACGCCTGCAGGCCTGTTGTGACGCAGCCCTGGAAGGCAGTGTTGCTTCTGCCAGGGGCCCCGGACCCTCGGTGGGAAGGGTGTCGGAATAGGCAGATTCCCAGTTGGGCCCCCAGAGGGACAATGGTCATGACCCCAAGACCCTGGGCCAGGCCTGACCTGAGTCCCACTACCGGAGGTCCCCGAAACACCAGCCCCGTGCTGTGCCAAGTCCCTTTTGGAGGTTGAGGAGCCGCCCCCCTTTCCTTTTATTCCTTGACCACCAGCTCCGAGTGCAATGCCACCTAGGTTGTAAGCTGCTTGGAGCTGTTTGGTAGAAATGTCAACAAGCAGTCAAGTATGGTCTCAAAGTGCTCCCTCCCCAGCGTGCGCAGCAGCCTGTTCCTTGGGTTCAGCAGGCCTGCTTCTCTGCAGATGCGCGGAGCCTTCCTGAGCTTCTCGGTCTCTTCTGGGCTCCTGCACCGCCATGCTGCCAAATCCCAGGATCTCCCAGAGAGAGGGCAGGCCAGCGGGAGGGAAGACCCTGGAAGAGGGGCTGGGGCTGGCAGGTGGAGTTGGGAGGCAGAAAGCATCTTCAGAGCAGCAAGGCCCGGACTCGGCCACCGGCGTCCCTCACATCTCAGACTTGGCCACCTCCTTCCTCCACTTCGTACTTTGTAATGATTCAAGTCGAGGAAAAAACCTGAAAAGCTTTGTCCCAAGGCCATTAGCAGGCGTCCTGGGCAGTCCACACAGCCCTTCCCCGCCGGCACAGAGGCAGCCCCAGGTGTTCAGACCCAACCAGGTTTCCAAGACGCAGCTGCAGCAGAGTAAGGGCAATGACACCATGTGTATAGGAAACATTTTTATTTCAAAAAGTACATATTGGAGGCATCCTGAAACCTTACAGGATTCTGGACATGGAAGCCTACAGAACAGACAAATAAATACGCAAACCTGCCCACCTTCTGGGGTTGAACCTGGGTGCAGGACATCGGAGGGGTGTGAGTCATAAATACACAACACGTCATAGATCAGCATTAAATATGACCACCGAACTCTCATAACTTAATTTGTCTTGTAGACAAATAAAGGTGTGTGCATTCAACACACCGGCCCAGCCCTCTGTCCCCAAGTCAGTGTACGGACATCGGTAAGTGGTGAAGCTTGCAACCTGGAACCTGTGTCTGGGGAGCTGGGGGGCAGACATGCCGGAAGGGCTGTCCCCCATCCTTGACCCAGCGCGGGAGTCTGGAGGGACTGGCTGTTGCTAAGGCTCTGCCTCCCCTTCCCCTCCATAGTCTTTGAAACCAAAGACAGAGTCTGGGTGGTGGAGATCTGGAGAAGGACGCAGACCCAGCCCTCTCTGTTACCTGGGCCACCACCAGACGGTGCGGTGGTCAGGCCCTCAGGGGCAGTCACAGTGAAGAACTGAGAAGAGAGCCTGGGACACTGGCCCCCTGCCCTGGGAGCCTCTATAGGGAGTGCCAGAGAAAGGCTGGTTTTGCAAGAAAAACAAGAGGGTTCGCAGCCACAAAGCTTTATACCTCGCTGCCCAGGCAGCAGCCACGCCTAGCTGGAAGGAGCGGAGCGCTCAGCTCCAGCGACCACAGCACAGGCCACCCTCTGCAAAAGTCACACCTTCTCGAGCTGCCGGAAGGCGCTCTGTGGAGACAGCCCCAAAGAAGAGGGCCAAGAGTCCCTGAGCCCAAGGCCCACAACCTCCCCCTGGGAGACCCGAGATGACCTGTCACAGCAGTCACCACATCACCCGTGTGGCAAGTTCCTGCACTAACTGAGCAGGGTGGTCTCTGGCACCGAGCTCAGTGCCTAGTGTACAATCAGGGCATGATCAATCCCGAGCAGCCCAGCCCTGTCTGCTGACTCCCCGCCACTGCCAGGTCACAAGCCATCATGCCCGCAGCTTCTGCCTGCAAAGGGACAGAAGACAGCCCTGCAGAGCACAGAATAGCTGCCCCGGGAGGTGAAGTGAGGGCTGTGGAGAGGGCCAGATGGGGTGAAGGCAGAGACCCAGGGGAGGGTGCCCAGGGAGCAGAGACCTGGGGCAGGGTGCAGCATTGCGGGGGGCCAACCCCACCTGCCCTCCAGCAGTGCCCGGTGCATGGAGGGTACAGAGAGCGACCAGGTGAGCAGCGAGCCCAAGGGGATGGGAAGGGACAGCTGTGAGCTGAGGCCACTCTAGCAAGGTGCCCAGGCCACAATGTCTAACCTGAAGTGACGACACCACACTGGAGGACCCACCCAATGGCCTGAAGACCACAAGGCTTCCTCCCCAGAACCACAGCCATGTGGCCAGAAAGGGTCTTACGTGGCACTTGGTGACTCAATGCTGCTAGCCCTGGCTCCTCCCGGTGAGGACACACCTTCACTCAGGTCACCAGAAAAGGCTGCTCGGCCAGCACTTACTTTCAACGTACCTAATGAACATGCAAACACCCTCCTCTTTGGAGGGAAGGCAAACTAAAGCAAAGCTATGCTGGGGACCTTGAGGGGACAGGACCACCCAATCCACGAAACCGCTCCCACTCCCAGAGAAAAGGGCCCCCCACACTGTGGGGCTCTCAGGGAGCTCCTGCAGCCCTGCCCCCAGGCCCCATCCCGTAGAAAGTGCCCACAGGCCTCTGCAACACATCACGATCATACCGGACCCTGCTTCTGAGTGCCCCCTTCACTTATTAAGGAAAGGCCAAACCATGTTTCAAACCCTGGAACCAACCATAAGGCCACACTGCCCGGAGCCTGCCTTGGAAGAGGTGGGATTCTGGACTGCAGGCTGGCAAGGGTGCCTGCAGCTGTCTGCCTGGCCAGGATTCAAAGGCAAGCGCCCAGGGCCTCCCAGGAAGGAGCGAGCCACGACCTTGCACCTGCAGGCTTCCTCCTTTATACCCGATCACATCCGGAGGAGTCCTGCAGGGGGCAAGTGGAGCACGACAACGGACCAGCTGGTGGTGGGTGGGCAAGGGCAGCCAGTGCCTGCCTCAGCCCAGGCCCACTGCAGACAGCAAACACTCAGCAGATCCCTCTGGGCCCCCTTCGAGGTCCCACCGGTCCCACTGCCCTGAGCCCCTGAGTCTGAGCTCCCCTGCTGGAGGCTCACCCCCGCGAGGAGTATTTTGGTGTGTGATCCCCTTCATCTGGGGAGACGGTTTGCTAGGATACCCAGCACCGGATGTGAAGTTTGGGGCCCCGCCGCAGCCATGGCCAGCCTGATGCCCAATGCCCAAGGCAGCCGGGCCTGTGGGAAGGCAGGCCTAGGCCGTCCTTGGGCTCTCAAGGGAGGACCTGTCTCCCTCCGCTCATGCCCCTGAAGGGGTCCTCCTCTCCTGAGGTGGGAGCCAGTCGGTCGATGCTGGGAGACAGGCTACTGGGTGTGTGTGTTGACCTGTTGGAGCCAGAGACCTGTGCCGGCAAGGAGACAGCTCTTCCTGGACCCAGGGAGGGGCGCTCACCACTGGCCTTGGCCCCAGCAGTTGCAACTTAGGTTCTAGGCACATAGAACGACCCAGGCATCGGACCCTGAGGCTCGCTCAGCAGCCCAAGAGCCCCTGTTCCTGGTGAGCCCAACCTGTCCTTGAGCATGAAGGAGGGGGTCATCGCCCCCCAAGGTGCCAGGTTACTTGCACCGAGGCCCTCTGGGGGCCAGGCCAGGGCTAGTGCAGCTCCTGGGGGTTCTGGGGTGGCCGAGGTTGGCCCACGTCCATGTCAACAGTGCTGCTGTTGAGCTCGAAGCCACGCCCACCTGGGGGCGTCTGGGGCATGAACTGGCGGAAGATGCTGACGCTCCCGTGCCAGAAGGTGGGCTCCGGGAGCCGACCTACCACGCTCCACGCCCGAGCCTCAGGGTCGTAGGCCTCCACCACGTCGGAGAGTTCAAATGTGTTGTCATAGCCCCCCGAGACGTACAGCTTCCCTCCGAGGACGGCCAGGCTGCCCCCCACATGCACCTGTGGGTCAAAGGGGACAGGTGAGTGGAGGCTGGCAGCCAGGGCCTGGCAGAGCTCCCGCAGCCCCAAAGCAAGGGCAGCCTCACCACCTCTGGCCTTGGAGCTGGGAGCTGTGTTCCACACCCACCCCGGGGCAGGCCAACGCCCTCGCTACGCCCCACCTAAGAACACGGGCCCCATGCCTAGGCCCTATGGTGGTGAGGGGGCCGCAGGGGCACCGAGT